>CM071721.1:9702431-9714408 GCA_036630335.1 Physaria fendleri | reverse complement strand
TTATAGATAATCACAGATTTATAATTTATTTTAATGTTTATCTAAAATTAATATTTATCTATAGTTATTATTTACTTTTAAAAAATATTGTTGTTAAACAAATATTTAAAGTTATAATAATTAAAAAACTATTTTAAAAGCATTTATAGATAATTTTTGTTCAAAATAAATCAATTAGCCTTTACATTTTTAGTATTCAACAAAAGAAAATACTAACCTTGTTCTGTTTTTGGTATTGATTAAATTTCTTAATTGATTTTTTTCTCCCTTAAGCTTAGTCACCTTGATGGGTTTGTTTTGGAAAAGAATCTCTTGAACTTTATGGATTTCTTATGGAAAAAAATCTCTTTTATGTCCGTTTGTTTTGGAAAAGAATCTCTTGAACTTTATGGATTTCTTATGGAAAAAAATCTCTTTTATGTCCCACTCTCACTTCTTTATCTATGTACTTGTTTTGTGTGTCTTTCTCACTTTCCACAAGGTGTTTTTTTATAGGAAAATAGAGGCAAAAAGACACAATAGGAGTGTCTCACATGAAAATGAAAATGGATGTGAGCCACATGCCATCATAGAGTGGTCATGCAAATGAACAAATACTCCAATGCATGTCCTAAAAAATTTGCATGTGAGACACATATTAATATATTGTCACCTTAGAGAATATTTATAAGAAAATATTTTAACATTATCTCACTTGACATATGTTAGGAAAAATTTCATATGAATATCTATTACGGAAAAACGATGTATTTAGCCCCCGAAAATATTGACACCACGACATATAGCTCTGAATTTTTGTAATCTGAATCGAAATTTTCGGGGGCTTAATTATGTATTTATGAACATAATAAGGTAAGATAGGAGGGTTATCACGTGTGTCGCTCAGACGAAAGATGAATATATCAAAAGCGATAGAACCAAGTATATCTACCCAAATTTTTTCTCATACACTGAAGAGCTACAGAAGAATAAAGAAATCAAAGTGCGATATATCCGATCAACCGATAATGCTGTATATCTTTTTACAAAGTCACTACCTACCCGATATTCAGAAAACATGTCCATAACATTGGAATGCGTCATCACCGAGACATAAAATATAGTCTTAGTTGTTCAAGGGAAATTTTTTATGGTTGCACTCTTTCTTTTTTTTTTTTTTTTTTTTTTTTTTTTTGTCAACATGGTTGCACTCTTTTTTTTACTTATTTATGGTTTCTTCCCACAGGTTTTTTCCTTAGAAGGATTTTTAACTAGGTAACTAGGATATAACACATAAGGATATTCATAACATCGGTCTCCAAGGGGAACTGATAAAAATCATAATGGTAACAAGAAAAATAATTTAGTGTAAAGCTCAATGTATTTATTATGCATAGTAATAATTTAGTGTGGACCTTTATGGATTTCTTATGGAAAAGAATCTCTTAACCTTTATGCTTTCCTAATATAAGATCAAACACTTATGTCTCACTCTCACTTCTCTTTTTTCTCTTAACCTTTATGCTTTCCTAATATAAGATCAAACACTTATGTCTCACTCTCACTTCTCTTTTTTCTACTTCCTTCTCTTTTTACTTGTTTTGTGTGTATCTCTCCCACTCTCCATAAGGTGTCTTTTGTAGGAAAATAAAGGCAAAAAGACACAAGACAAGTGTCTCACATGAAAATGCGTGTGAGCCACATGCCATAGAATAATAATGCAAATGAACAAATACGCCAATGCATGTCCTAGAAAATTTGAATGTAAGACACATATTAACATATTGTCACCTTATGAGAATATTTATAAAAGATATTTTAACATTCTCCCACTTGACATATCTTAAGAAAAACTCACATGAATATCTATTATAAACACATAAAACATAATATGGTAAGAGAGGAGGTGTAACACCTTACCCCGCTCACTCGAGGTTCTCTCGTCTATTTTTCGAACTTATAGACTAACTGCAATGCTTATCAGTATACTAAGTTATTCATGCAATATTAGCAGAAATAATAAAGCAAACAAAGCATACTACTTATTACCAATTTCGGATAATACTAGCAACCTATCATCACCCTTTTACCCACTGTTAAAGCATACTACTTATTACCAATTTCGGATAATACTAGCAACCTATCATCACCCTTTTACCCACTGTTAGGTCATGAACATTTCCCTCTTTACCCTTATCATCATCCTTTCCCACATTCAACGTAACGGCCAGTTAATCCTTGAGTAACACATGCAAGCGACTAACCACCAAGACTCACTTAGAACCGACACAGAGACTTTAGGTATCCTACAACCAACCAACCCCATGGATAGCTAAAGACAAAGGTGGGGTAAGATATAAACTGTCATTACCTCGGTAGTTTTCTCGTCGACTAGTTCACTTAGAACTGTTTTTCGCTTTTTCCCTTCTTGCTAGACCGTAGTCTTTTTAGAGAGAGAAACTTTAGAGAGATAAGCAGACAGGAGTTGTGAATGATTCTCTACTGAGAATGAGCTCCTCCTTTTATAGGGCCTGAGAGAATCACATCTCATCAATGTCGTATCAGACATTTATTACGAAATCATGATCAATTCGCAAGCAAAATCACGATCTCCATCATTACTGTATATTTTTCTTTTCTTTCTGGATGGAAGATTGAGGGGAATCAATGTCTTGATACCCAAGTCGTAATCTCCGTAAAGCATCGTAACGAATTCTAGAGTTTTCTTGCGTCTCGACGGTTCGACCATGATACTTACAATATCTGCTCATGCTCGACCCTTAGGTCAGCCCTATTGCGTTACGAATTAATGCTCTCTAGGGGGGAGGTTAGGCAGTGTGGCAGTCCCTGGTCTCAACCCTGCAACCTCTAGGGTATGAGACTATGACTGAACACCACGGCGTAGTCAATATTCCTGACTGAGTTCTAGACAAGAACGAACTAAGCATCTGAATAGTCGATTGATCTACAAATCTAGAGTCNATCTACTCTCTAGTATTCCTGGGTGAAACCTGACTAGTCCATGTTAAACGGACGACATCAATAATCTGAAAAATGAAGCGAAAAGATGACAACAAGGAACCTAACGACATATTTCCCCATAGTGTTTTATAGATAATTCTAAGAGTTCTTCAGGAGGTAAAAGCACCAGTTGCCGGAACCTCCTGAAAAACATATTGAGATGAAATCTTCTTTTCGCCTTTTACCAGAGAGAGATTTTAATATTCCAATCACCTTAATCCTTCCATGCAATTATTTGCATATATGCTTCTATTTTTAAAAATAAATTTTATTTTATGTTCCTCAAAATATTTTTCTGGGTCGCCCCACTATTAACACGAGTTAAAGAAAAAAAAAATTAATAATGTAAAAAGAGTAGGTTTTCAAAAGTTAATTCTCCGAGAATATATACGGAATTACGGATAATGTTATCTTTTGATAATTGGTTAGTAAATATATTTACGGATATTAAAAATGTATGTAGTATGTACGCGAGTACGCGAATATGTAAGTTTATCTACGGTATTATGCAGCTCACTAATTTTATTGGAAGAAATTCTTAGCTATTTTCCCTAATTACTATTATACGACCCCATACCACCAAAATTACAACAAATCCATCCCAAACCAATTAAATTCTAGGGTTTAGCTCCTCCGCAGCCTCTGATCTAATCCGTTCGACTCTCCGGCGTAATTTTCTCCGGTGATCGTGAATTTTACACAACCCATGTCCTAATATTACCGCCGAGTATATACCATGTGTCATCATCGGGGCTAAAATATTATCCGTCTGCAAAATTTGAAAAGAATGTATCAGAAAGAACCAGGTAATTACTAGTTTAACAACCGGTTTGGTTTTGATAGCAAATGATGTAGCTCTATACCAACAGAAACCATACTTAATGCATATTAAACTGAACCAAAACAGAGAACCGAACCGAGATGTTACCTGAACCCATTCAATACCAAGGTAGAGTGCTAAGAGTCCTTCGAGGAGAGGAGAGTAAATCTTCTTCATCTGTCTCTTCTCGTACCAAGCTGCTCAAAGCAATGACCACAACAGATTATATAACCGATGAATCAACTGATATGAAAACCAAACCGGTTTTCCGAGCTAGTCTATTTTCAAATACCTGACAAAAGCTTTTTAAAGTCATCTCGGCGTGACCTTAAAACCGGGGCAACAATATATGTAGGGTCTGAAAAGTGAAAACGAGAATGAGAGAAAGAACGCAATCAAGTAATTAACAGAAGGAGACATGATCAAATCCTAACCTTTTGGAGAAGCAGCAAAAAAGTAGAGAGAGCCTGTGAGAGTCGCTGTGATTACAGCTGCAAATGCTTGAGCAAATGGGACAAATGGAGGAAACACTCCGCTCTAGAGACAAATATATGACTTCCATGAAGATATATGGAAACCTAAACGTAGAAAAAATTGAGAAATTGGATAGATTTTTATTACCAGAGACGCCATGCCTCTATAGTCTGTCATCAATTGTGTTCCTTTTAAGAATATATCAGACAGAGCACCCTGTCAGAATCAAACAATAACAAGTAAGAACTCAACGGTAAAGTGGTGAATGATTCTACTTGAAGAAGTTCAATGAAACCAAACCTGTACAGCAACACGATAAAAGAGCTCTTCTCCTATCGAACTGGCCATGACAATCAGTATAAACTGCAGCGGAAATAACCAGAGATTGATAACATCAAAAAACAAGATTCAATATTGAAAGTTTTTTTTTGCAATAACAAGAAAAAGCTTAAAACTCTAACCTGCCATGGGGACATTCCAAAGAAAAAGCTTCTCAGTTCCTCATCTTCCACATCTCTGATGGCTCGAGCATGCGGAGATAGCTTCACAATTTCATCCTGAAATCAGACAGAGAGATGAGTTCATCTAACACCAATTCTAACAACATTAGAGGCATCAATAAGAGGTTAATAACTTCTTACATCAAGTATGAAGAGAAGAGCCATGATTGGTGGTGTTGCATAGCCAATACCAGCAAGAAGAGCATCAAGCGAAGGATCAAATCCACCAGATGAGTCAATTCCAGTTACCGAACATATTAATCTTCCTGCTAAAGCCATTGCTCCATATATTCCTATTCATTCATTTTCAAAACACACATTTTTAAATTTGATCAACATAATTATTGATTAAAGTGTTCTAATTTCACATGTCAGAACATAACTACGCACCGATTCCGTAGGTAAGTCGAACGACAGCGCCGATTTTGTCCCAGATCGGAAAATCAACGGTGGTGGAGTTAGCAAAGCCACCGTCAAGTGTAGTAACCTCCATAGTAGAACCGGAGAAACTTCCTGCTCCTCCTCCGCTGACGCCGTCTGTTTTCTTAATTCCTTCGCTGCTTCGTTCTGCCGAAACTTTTACGATTCGTGTGTTTTCTCCACCATTGATTCTTATTCTCAAGATCCGTCTTCTCTCCGGGAAGTCACAGATACTACTTGAGGAGGAAGAAGAAGAAGAAGAAGAAGAGCATGAGCCTGTCCGGGAAAACGACGCGGATCTAGCGTACGAGAGTAATGGAAGCTCCATTGAAGCTTATTCGATATAATCAGAACTAAAACACTTAGTCTTGATCTCTGGCCGGCGAAATATTAGTGTGCTTCGTCTTCTTCATTTGCTTTTGCGCTCTGTCTGTGCGTGTGCTTTGTTATATTTGGGTTCTTTGAATTTTTATAGAATATCTAAAACTGGTGAGATAAGGTTTATTATTGTCCGTTCGATTTTTATCCTACGGTTAGGAGGATATCTGGTTTAGATGAAGCATATCTCTATTACCAATTATTAATTGACACGTGTAGATAACATTGGCGGGATAGAATCTGTTCCCAACGGGGGTAACTGTCGTCGTTTCGTTCTTATTTTTATTTGTTTTAATATTTTCTTTTCACTTAACAATATATATATATATATATATATATATATATATATATATATATATTGAGGGAAAAATGTCATTTAAATCATGAACTTTCACAAAAACTCCAAAAAATAAATATGTACTTGAAAAATGTCAAAAACAACATCATCTAATATTTTGTTTCCAAATTTAATCATGATCTTTCAAATTCATGGCTAATTAAACCATACCGTTAAAGTTAATTAAATTTAACGGTATAGTTTGTTTAGCCATGAATTTGAAAGATCGTGATTAAATTTGGAAACAAAATATTAGTTGATGTTTTTTTTTGACATTTTTCAAGTACATGTTTATTTTGGAGTTTTTGTGAAAGTTCATGATTTAAATGACATTTTCCCCATTTATTTTTTAAAATTCAAATTGAAACTTTATTATGATCTGTCCCACAATAGGGCTAATGTAAGAACATACGGAACATTGTCATACATATAATTTGTTAATGAACTTCTACTTGCTAAATGAGCAAGAATGTGTGCATGTGTGTTGCATAACCGTGTTATCCATATATACTGAATATCATCAAATCGTTGTTCCCAATCTCGGATATCATGTATCTAATTGTAGGCTGCGAAGTTTTGTTGTTGTCCTCTTATTAATTTCGGTATCATCTGGTTTTTACCTTCCATAATTATACGTTTATATCATAATCTCCACATCCCTTTCATTGCAATAAGTAAAACCTGCAATTCACTCTCAAGCGCACTCCCAACTAATTTGCCTTTGGCATATCCTGCATAAAGAAATTTGGTATTCGAATCGCGCAGAACCCACACATTCCCTTTACGTTTATGTTCTCTAAAAGTCGAATCGTAATTATATTTAACAATATCTTGAGTGGGTGGTTGCCATCGCTTTAATGTTTCAGTCGTAGTTCGACTGCCACCAAATACTACTTGATGCATGTTTTCTTGTTGAGTATTCCATTCTTATGCGTCTCTAATTGCCAAGGTTAATGTTGTATAGGACAATACATCTTTATTTTGGAATATCATAGTGTTCCTAGCTTTCCATATTCACCATATTATCCACAAACATTCAAACTTCTTGCCATAATTTGTAAGAGGAGATTAATATTTTCTGTCATTGAAACTTCATCTTCCATTAAACATGGGTTATTGAATTCAAATGCTGCCCATATTGTTTTCGCATAACAGAAAGTAAATAGGATATGATTCGTCGAATCCATTATCTCTCCACATCGCCCGCAATGAGGCGTCTGAAACATATGACGTCGTTGCAGTTCTTCTCCCTATGGGATTATGCATGAAAGAACTCACCAGAGAAAATGTTTTATTTTGGAAGGTAGAGGAAGATGAGGAGACCCTGATGACTCATTTTTTGAAGGACTTCAAGATCGCATAGCGCGCCAGATCGAGTGTCGGGTTTACAGAGGGTTCGAAGAAATTGTGTGTCTTACTATTCAGATAGAGGCCCCGATCAAGCGGAGAAGTGCCAGCTTTACCAAATCCAGAGTTCAGGCACCAGCACCGAGGATCCCACAGATGCCCGTTCTTAGTTCAAATTCCCGCCCTGCGAGAGTTGATACAGCGGCAGACTTACAAGTCACAGGCATACCAAGTGTTCCTCCCAAGGACATTTGGGAAGAGGTAAGGAATGCTATTATTTCACTACAAACTCGTGATGATGTTTGTTCTTTGTGCAGGGAACGAGGACACTTGTCTAGAGACAATCCAAATCAGACATCTATAATCATGACACCTTCAGGAGAGAACCAGTCTCAGGAACGAGTTAAACCACATGCTGAGGATGCATAGTACTTCAAGGATGAGGTCATGTACCCCGAGTTCAGGAATGATTTGAGGCCAATATCTAGAATTGAATTAGAGCACATGAACCTGAGGATTTGGAAATGGGTTCAAAACGTGTTCCTAGGGGATATACCCATAGGGTTACCGCCACAGAGGGAAATTGAGTTTCAGTTTGAGCACGCCCTTTGAACATAATACACTGTCAAATCTCCACCTCTGATCCAATACAAAGAGGAACCACCTTATTTTGTGAGCAACACCTTAACCTCTACTTGTCCCAATTCTGATATTGGTTGGATTTTGATTGTTGATATTGAGTTTCCAGCTAGATTAGGTGTTTTTTTGGTTGGATTTTGATTGTTGATATTGAGTTTCCAGCTAGATTAGGTGTTTTTAGTTCAGGATTGGATATATATTGTTTGCCTAGGAAATTGTATCTAGGTTTTAGAGTTGTTCCATTGGTCTTTGTTCATTATTGTAATTTGTTGAGCACCTTGATGTTGGCCACTAGGTTACATTGTTTTGCAGGTGCCAACATAAAATTTCGAGATGATCAATGGATTAAAGAAAAACCACCTGATGTCGTTGTTGAGCTACTACTAGTGAAGGATTCTCAACATCCTCGATCCGATACAAGACACTCTGTGAGCTACACCTTGAATTTCGACTTCCATAATTATATGATTTCTGGTTTGCATATGATTGCATATGTTGAGGAACCAGATAGATTAGGTGTTGATCTTGCTAGGTTTGATTTGTCTTACTTGATTAGAGGATTAGGTCCTAGATTGAGACAAGGCATTTTGGAGTGTGTCTGTTTTAATACCCTGTTGAACAATTTGATGATGGCCACTAGGTCTTATTTTCTTGCAGGTGCTAGCAGGGTAAATCGGATTGATCAATGGGTCAAGGAGAAGCCACCTGATAGAAACTTATAGGTTAAGGGGTCAGAGATTGGAGCAGGCCGCACCTATAAATCCAAGCTGGGAGGTAAGGTTGATACAACCTTGGACTTCATTGAGATTGACTTGGTCTTTGCTATTGCACGAAGTGTTCTTGTTTTAGGTCAAAACCTCTTTAAGAACAGGGTCGACCCGGTAGTATAAAAAATGAGGTCGTCGCCTAGGGCCCCCGAGTTTTGGGGGCCCATTTTCAAAAAAAATAAAGTTAAAGGTCTATATATAATATACAAGTTGATGGTATACACGTTAAGCAATGTTGGTCTAGCGGTAAACTATCTATATGTTTAACAAATTGTTCGGGTTCGAGGCCCCCCGGACACATCATTTTTTTTTAATTAAAATAGTTAATAAATATCTTTTAAAAAATTTCGCCTCGGGCCACTATAAACTCCGAACCGGCTCTGTTTAAGAGGGAGGGAATGATGCAAGCATGGACCAACAACTAGAATCAGAGCTTGTAACTGAGAAGAAGCTAGTAGCTGAATAGCTTGGATCTTCTATAATAGGTGGTTCGAACAGTGTGGGTTGCCTGGGGGTTTTGCAGGGCTTCGCACACTTGCTGAAAAGGGTGTTTGGACACCTTGCCATGGAAGGAAAGAACATGGCACCTCACTACATTGGTGAAGGCTACCCGGTACTCTTTTTGCCACTGGGGTTTAATGATGCCGGGGAAGTTAAGGCCTTCTGAATCCATTATAGCTTCTGAGAACACCGGGAACTTCTACACTGGTCTATTCTCAGAAGGGATTCAGAAGCCTATCTAGGATTGAGACTAGTCACTACCATTTTCTCACCCTTTATTTAGGACCTTTTCTTGTTAGAAATTATGAGGAATGAAGAAGTAGAGATTTCTCAAAGGCTTTACCAAAGTGCTTTCTTTTTACCTTGTAATTTTTAGAACAACTTTTCTAGGTTTTTAAAGAGATGATTGTAAATAGTTGATATATAAAACTCTATTAGCGCCTTTTTAGTTTAATCAAAAGGCCATTGTAAAGGGTTAATCTATAAAACCCTAAACGCCCAAGTAGTTTAGTATAAATACTTTTTTCCTTCTTTTGTTTCATTACAACCTTCATTTTAGTAAAGTAATAAATTTTTGAGAATGTGTTCTCTCAAACCCGAGCCACCATAGAGGAGATCTCCGAGCTCAACACCGGCTGTCTAACGGAAGCATCACCATCGTTATAGTGCCATCACCTCTGCCTCCACCCACCGAAGAAGCCCGCTCGAGAATCTCGCGAGTTATCTTCCCATTTGGTTACTTGGAAGTGAAGGAATCGAGTATCTCTTTCGGATCTTCCCTATCTATCGCGATCTTGGATTGTATCAATCACCTGCTTCATCTCCCATTTGGCTTCTTCAATCCCATCTCTTAACACCAGAAACGCATCAGTCTCGAGTTCTTTTTGCATCTCCATCATCTTAGTTGCTAGAGCAGATACCGTTTACTTCAATTTCAACACTTCATCCATTAGAGCCTCATCAATCAAGCAGATATTCGGAAAGCCAACAACCTCAGTTTTCTCAAGTTTGAAGAGCTCAAGTTTGAGGCCATTTGTCGTGAAAGAGAGAAAGAGAGAAAGAGAAATATGCAAATAAACTCAGAGAACCTTTACAAATCGTCAAAGAGTCTGAAGTGTCGATATTGGAGATTTTAGTTAGGGTTTATTGGAGATTTTATTAATTTAAATCTGGTGGGTTGATTTGAGATATTATCGGGTCTAATCTGGTCAACTCGTGTCAAACGTGTTTGTTAATCGCGATTAAAAATGCGATTAAGATAAATTGATGGTTTAATCCGGTAGGGCCAAAAATTGAGACAATAGTACGAATTAGGTACCTAATTTTAAGGAATCGAATAGCTTGGGGCTAAAATTTGAGACGCAAATAATTTGGGTAGAAAATTGGGAAATGGTATAGTTCAGGGTTAATTAACTTGTCAACCCAATTATATAAGAATATCATAATTTGCCGGGACAAAGATATATTTAGCCCCGAAAATATTGACACCTCATCAAATAGACTCGATTCTTTAACATCATGTATTTCCCCTTCGTTATAACTGCTTTGAAACTTTGGCATCCAATTAGACCTGAATCGATACTTCACCTTCAATTTAGCCCTCTGCCTTGTTTTGTCTGGTTTTTGGTCCGAACCATTTCTCAATCCACGAACTTCCAATTTTTACCTGATTTCTAAACCAAAATAAATAAATTGATTCACCCAGTTGGAATATCTAATTATATTGACTCATATATCGATAATACTATATATATATATGTTAACAAATTATAAAATATTACATAATAATCAATAATATTCAAAATAACTTTTTATATAAATTACCTCTTGATAATTGTTAAAAAATAATGTATCCGATATTGGTTAGATAAATTCGAGTATAAAAAATTTATATTCGAATATATTTTACATAAATATATAATTTAATTATATAAAATTTAAATGTGAACCAAATTATATAAACACATAAATATTCTTTGTCTATAGCTAAATAATCGAATATGATATTCTTGTTTATTAAAAAATATTCATAAATTTTTTTATACTCAATTTCTCAAACAAAACCGATACCTCCAATTAATTTTATTTTTGTACTAGGCTTAGTAATTAGGGCTTAGAATTGTAAAAATTTATGTATCGGATTTTGGTTTCATAAACTGGAGTATAAAAAATCATATTTTTGAATAAACAAGAATATCATATTCGATTATTTAGCTATAGACGAAAAATATTTATGTGTTTATATAATTTGGTTCATGTTTAAATTTTCTATAATTTTTATATTCGAGTATAAATTTTTGATACTCGAATTTATTAAACCAAAACCCCATACATGATGTTTAAACACCTATTCAAGAGATAATTTATATAAAAAGTTTTTCTTTGAGTATTATTGATTATTATGTAATATTTTATAATCTGTTAATATATACATATATATTATCGACAGAGAGTCAATATAATTAGGTATTCTAGTTAGGCGAATCAAAAAAATGGATTTAGAAATAAGGTAAATATCGGAAATTTGTGGATTGAGAAATGGTTTGGACTAAAAGTCTTGAAACTCAGTTCGGAAATTTTCCGGAAGTCGTCCCAAACGTGAGACTCTCGGCCCAGGTCGGGTTCGGGGGCGTTACAACGGTGGTATCAGAGCTGTAATTGCTCATCATGGCATAAGGGCTTTTCTGAAAAAGGTTTTGAAATTTGGAAAGTGTTTTGGAAAGAGTCGTTTTGAAAAAGGAAAGTGTTTTGAGAAAAGAAAGGTTTCTGAAAATGGTTTTGGTATGAGTGGTAG
>CM071721.1:9651336-9663841 GCA_036630335.1 Physaria fendleri | reverse complement strand
CTAATTTGTAAGTTACTTTCCATTATTTTTCAATTGTTTTAATGTTCAGAATTTAAATCAGAACCCCTTAGAGAAACACCAATGGAGGTGCTCTAAGCAACACGATTGAAGCATTTCTGGGAATTCGCTTCCGAAATATCTTAAAAGGCTTGCTGAAAAAACTCGTCCGTCTCTCTGCTCCAAGTAAAGCTTCAAGTCCAAACACATGGAAGATCGTCAAAACAATCAAGACGATGAAGTTTTCTCTTTCTTTGCTCCTCCTTATGAATCTACTTTCTCCGCTGCAACTCCATCCACGCTTTTCAATCGGTCTGCTTACTCCTCCTCTTCTTCCGGCGATGATGAAACCCAGCCTTCCGTTAATGACAGCAACAAAAGAATCGATTACATGATCCAGTTTATTGACCGAAGACTCAGCGAAGACGGCAATTCCGATGGGATCGGAGATGGAAATACCGACAGGTCTGATTCTCTACCGGAATTTGTTGGCAAGTGTGGGGAATCCGGGATCTTTAAGGTTCCGATTAGGTCTGCAGTTCATCCGAATCGGCCACCTAGCCTTGATGTGAGACCTCATCCGTTTAGGGAAACTCAAATTGGGAGATTTTTGAGGACGATAACGAGTACTAAGACACAATTATGGGCTGGAGGAGAGGATGGTGCGTTGAGGGTTTGGGAGTTCAGTGAATTGTACGGAAGTGGGAGGGGATTAGAGGTAGAGGATACGGCGCCATGTAAGGAGAGTTTGGGGAATGAGATTGGGTCTGCCGTGGTTTGTATGATTGGAGATGAAGGTAGTAGAGTTGTTTGGAGTGGGCATAGAGATGGGAGGATTAGATGTTGGAGACTGAGAGCTGACCATGTTATTGAAGAAGTCTTGTCATGGCAAGCTCATCGAGGTCCGGTTCTCTCCATTACCATCTCAGCTTATGGTGAGTGTTAATTCTACTTAAAAGTTTCTGTTTTTACTTCGTTTACATATTTTAGGGATATATTTTCTTGGGAGCAGAATCAGACTAGGCTAGTAGAAGTAGAACTAGTGAGCTCTCGTTCTTTGGCACTTTATTCAAAGACCCAATCGCCTTTCTAAGCTGACATACGAATAAAGGACCAATTTTGCATATTTCTTTAATGTATTGACCAGTGATAAAATATATGTAATATATTAATGAGGGGTAAAATGGAAAATTTTAGTTGGTTTTCTTTTATGTTATTTACGTTGGAACTTCCTGTACTTGATATTCTTGGGGGAATAAGCTAATCTGGTTGAGTTAGCGTCTCACTGCGTATTGGTATCTCTACTTCATGTTCCTCATCAGTCAAAGTTGACGCATTTTGAAGATATAAATAAAAAATGATACTCTTGCGGATGATTTAATTCTTATCAACATTTATCTCATAACACAAATTTTTGTATCAATTATCTAGGAGATATATGGTCAGGGTCTGAGGGAGGTGCTCTTAAAGTTTGGCCCTGGGATGATGCTCTTGGGAAGTCTCTTTCTTTGGAGATGGAAGAAAGGCATTTGGCTTCATTATCAGTAGAGAGATCGTATATTGACCCTAGAAACCAGGTTTCGGCCAATGGATTTGCTAATACATTAACGTCAGATGTTATGTTCCTCGTATCTGATCATACAAGGGCAAGAGTATGGAGTGCTAGTCTCCTAGCGTTTTCTTTATGGTAAAATGGAGACCTATTTTTTCTACTTTTCTTATGCCTCATCCTTCTGAATCTGATTTGATCATCTAGAATACAACAGCATTACTGCAACAAACTAAATGGGAATATTTACTTTTGTCTACAGTCGCTCTTGACACTTGGCTCTGTTTGATAGCACCATTAAGCTTACGTGTTTATATTAGTGCTCTCTTATTTTCTGTGTCTTGTATGCAGGGATGCTCGAACAAGGGATTTGATCAAAGTATTCAATATTGATGGGCAGCTTGAGAATCGAACTGACAACTCTATATATCCTGATTTTTGGAGTGAAGAAGAGGCTAAGATGAAGATAACTGCGCAAAAGAAAGAAAAAAGTCAATCTTCTCTGGGATTCTTTCAACGGTCTCGTAATGCCCTTATGGGAGCAGCTGATGTTGTTCGTCGTGCTGCAATGAAAGGGGGATTTTGTGATGATAATAGGAAAACTGAGGCTATTGTCATATCATTTGATGGACTGATTTGGACAGGAAGTTCAAATGGCGTTATTATGCAATGGGACGGAAATGGTAATTGCTTGAAAGAGTTCTCATACCAGTCCTCTGGTATTCTCTGCATGTTCACTTTTTGTTCTCGGGTGTGGATTGGTTATTCCAATGGCACTGTTCAGGTATTGGACCTTGAGGGAAAGTTGCTTGGAGGATGGGTGGCTCATAGTGGACCTGTAATAAAAATGGCTGTCGGGGGTGGTTATTTGTTTACCCTTGCAAACCATGGAGGTATTCGTGGATGGAATGTTACTTCTCCTGGGCCTCTTGACAATGTGCTGCGTGCCGAGTTAACTGGGAAAGAATTTTTATATACAAGGATAGAGAATCTGAGAATATTAGCTGGTACATGGAATGTTGGAGAGGGGAGGGCATCAACTGACTCACTTGTATCTTGGCTAGGCTGTGCTGCAACTGGAGTTGAGATAGTAGTTGTTGGACTGCAAGAAGTTGAAATGGGAGCGGGAGTTCTTGCAATGTCAGCAGCAAAAGAGACGGTAATCTTTCTTTTAATGCTATTAGGTGGGAAAGATGTATTTCTTTAGGCATGTGCCACTCTCTTGGTCACCACCGATGGTATTTAAGTTCTAAAATGACTTTCTCTTAGAAAAGAGTTTACATCATGAATATAATATGGTTAACTCCCCTAATTGATTGGGAATAGCTTTGCATAACTCTTAAACCTTCTCAAATAAAGAAAATTTCCGCACTCTCAAACATGCAGGAGAACATTCATACATACACACATATTTATCCTCTTTCTGGTTACCATTTTGTAGGGGGCTAAATTTTATAGTTAATCTATGAATGTATTTGGAAATTGCGCTTCTACTAGTTCACTTTGTTTCCCTGAATGCAGGTGGGACTTGAGGGTAGTCCACTTGGTCTGTGGTGGCTGGATATGATCGGAAGAACTTTGGATGAGGGTTCATCTTTTGTTCGTGTTGGCTCTAGGCAACTGGCAGGGTTGCTCATTTGTGTATGGTTAGTATTTTGTTTTAATGTAACTTCTTTCCTGTTCATTTATTGCAAGCATCAGTTACTATTCTATTCAATTTATCTTTATAGTTAAAGCAAACTCCACGTTATTTATGCTCATTTAACTATCAGATGCCAAATGTTCTCTTTTAATCCCGCTTTGAATTACTTCCTTAGAGCAATTTTTTACATAACATCATAGGAAAAAATTGTTGTGATGAAGTATTCTTGGATTCCTATTTGATTTCTTCAAATAGTTTGGCCCTAAAGTTATGGAAAAAGAGTTAAGATTTTGGTGTTGCTGATCCTGCAAGTTTTCCCTCTGAAGAATTTATTTTCCCAGTTTCTTTTGTTATACTGAATGAACTTGATAGATTATTGTATTATAGAGTAATTTTCTTTTTTCAGGGTTAGACATGACCTCAAACCTCAGGTGGGAGATGTTGACGTTGCTGCGGTTCCTTGTGGTTTTGGACGAGCAATTGGAAACAAGGTATGGTGCCATATTAGGAAAATCTGCTGACAATCTGTTATCAACAATAAAAAGATGTCAGAAGGGATTATCTGATTTTTCTTTAATGGTTCTTGTCCCTTTTCCATTTTCTTCATCCTATCTCTATTATATGTTTGATCATTTTTTTGTCTCATTAGGGTGCTGTAGGTGTGCGACTTAGAATGTATGATCGAGTACTGTGCTTTGTAAACTGTCATTTTGCTGCACATCTAGATGCTGTGAACAGGCGAAATGCTGATTTCGACCATGTTTACCGAACAATGACCTTCTCACGGCAGTCTAATTCTGTCAATGCGGGTATGCTGCGTAATTTATTTCTACCATGATATGTTGCCTGCTCAGCTTATTTATGTATGTGTATTCATTGGCCACATTTGTTATCTGTCACCTCCATTGCAGCTGGTGCTTCATTTGGTGTGTCAGTGCCTCGTGGTGGTAATGTATGTATTTCCTTTAATTGGTATAGTTGCTATTACTTTATTTCAGAGACTTAATTTAAAAATTTTCAAAAGGTCTTAGAGCTATCATTTTACAGGCTACAGGTGTCAATATTGCTGAAGCAAGGCCTGAATTATCTGAGGCAGACATGGTCGTATTTCTTGGAGATTTTAATTATCGTTTGGATGATATAACTTATGATGAAACAAGGGATTTCATCTCTCAAAGATGCTTTGATTGGCTAAGAGAAAAAGATCAGCTACATCTTGAAATGGAGGCTGGAAATGTTTTTCAAGGGATGCGTGAAGCAATCATCAGGTTCCCTCCAACATACAAGTTTGAAAGACACCAAGCTGGTCTAGCAGGTCAGTGACTTGCTTCCTCTTTGATTCTTTTGATACTGGTAGTTTTCAGAAAAAAAAAACCATTATCATGGAGAACCATGGTTCAAAATCACTCCAAAAAAATAGTGTAAAATTCACAGCATTGTCCAACTTTTCCCTGCTAGGTAGGAGGGTATCATAAACCTTTAAGAATGTTGATTTATCCAAGTACTTAAAGAGAAATACTACAAATAATAGTTAATTAGCCTTGCATCTGTCTAAATCATTTAAATATACATCTATATCTTTCATCTTATCGGAACGAAGTTTCTGCTGGCTTCTATGATATGGTCTTGGTTTTTTGTCAATAGCAAGAGGGTAGATCTGTGATCATATTACTATTACTCGGGGCTTTTGGTATTTTAAGGGCATCAAGTTGTTGAAACCTTATTTGACAATTGAAGCTGTGGATCTGCAGGATATGATTCTGGGGAAAAGAAGCGGATTCCTGCCTGGTGTGACAGGATTCTATATCGGGATAGCAAGAAACATTTGGGAGCTGAATGCAGTTTGGATTGTCCAGTGGTGTCTTCTATACAACAGTAAGCTTCTTTTGTTTACTTGGAAACGTCCAATAAGTTTCCTGTTGGTTAAGTATAGAAAGCATAGTGGAGACAGTCTCACCTTAATTTTCCTTATGCTTTATTATAGCAGAACAATAATAGATTATGAAGAGTGCGTCATTCTTTAACTCCATTTTGGGTTATAGCTTCTTGAGCTGTTTGGCTATAAGTCTGACAAATGATTAGCTTCCTGTTTTCTTTACAATGTTTTCGGTTCTGGTACTTCTTTTGTGATATTCACCAACCGTTGACCTGTTCTCTGAACTCTAAAGCTTATCTGCTTATGATAACTCCTAAAAGTATTTTGTAATTTACACTTTTGTTTGTGAAAATTACTTGTTCAGTGAAAAGAAAACTGTGTCTGCATTTCTGGCCTTTAAAAGTGTTTTAAAAGGCTGTCTATGACTTCTATTCTACATTGGTCTTTAGGGCCAAGAAACATGGCATTCATTAGATGTTCTTTGTAATCAGTTTCATTGCATCTTTGTGCAGGCATTAAGGTTTATAATATCAGAGACTTGGATGTAGATTTTAGATTTCAGTAAATCATGCTATGTGACTCTTTGTAATATATATGATTATAATCCTTGATTTGGGAAAAAGCTCAGACTTACAATTCTCTTTTTGTAAGGTATGACGCCTGCATGGATGTGACAGACAGTGACCACAAGCCTGTCCGCTGTGTATTTAGTGTCAAGATTGCCCGAGTTGATGAATCAGTTAGGAGACAAGAATTTGGGAACATCATAAACTCGAATAAAAAAATTAAGGTCATGCTTGGAGAGTTGAGAAAGGTTCCAGAAACAGTCGTCAGCACAAACAATATAATTCTGCAAAATCAGGATTCAACTGTTCTGCGTATTACAAATAAGAGCGAGAAGAATATCGCTTTCTTTAAAATTTTCTGTGAAGGCCAATCTAACATTGAAGAGGATGGTCAGGCACACGATCACCGGGCAAGAGGCTCTTTCGGATTCCCCCTGTGGCTGCAGGTTAGTATTTCTTTCATTGTTGCAATTATAGTCTTACTGCTATGTTTTCTAAGAAACAACACTTAACTAGCTATGCCATATAAGTTTTGATACTTGAATCTGCTACTGTCTTTACATATATCATTTTGTTGGTCATCAGAATTTCGTTGGAATATATTTCACTATAAATGCTTAAATTTGCAAACAGGTGTCTCCAGGAACTGGCACAATCAAGCCAAACCAAATAGCCGAAGTTTCAGTCCATCTCGAGGACTTCCCAACAGTAGAAGAGTTTGTAGACGGTGTTGCTCAGAATTCTTGGTGTGAAGACACAAGAGACGAAGAAGTCATATTGGTCTTAGTAGTACATGGAAGGTTCTCGACTGAGACAAGAAACCACAGAATCCGTGTGCGTCATTGTCCTCCTGGAAAGAAACATTACGATGACAATGATAGACCCAAAACCTTGGGACAAATAAAAGCTCTTCATCGTTCTGATTATCAACAACTAAGTAACACCCTTGATGTGGTTGAACAGCTAAAGAACTTGCACAGTCCATAGAACCAGATTCTAAATGTACAGTGAAATGAACAGAAGGAGAATGCAACTTCGTTGATGTGTCAAGTAAGTGTAACTCGTTTTTTCGTGTGTTTTAGTGTATGAGCTTCTTACTTTTTTTTTGTTTAAGAGGCTAATTACGTTACTTGATTTCTCCGTATGAGTAATGAGACCTTGTATAATGTAACGTTATTATTCATCTCTAATAATCATATTCTGATACTTATAATTGTATAACACAAACTGTTCTGGTCAATATCACTATTTAACTCTGGTGCTTTAACAACTTTGGTGCTTTTGTTTGTTTTATCCGAGTCATGTGGTTAAACCTATAGGACGGTCCATCCTTGGTCTGTGCCATGGTCGAGTCCAAGCTTTACTTAACCATTTTCTTGTACAGCTCAAAAGAAAATATATAATCTGAGAAGTCAATGTGGAGTCTTGTGTTCTACTAAATTTGATTCACAGGTGAGGTAACTTTGAGAGATGCTACAGAGCCTCGCATGGAAACTTGGCGGGTTTCAGGTACATTAATAAGTTGTAATCAAGCTCAAAAACGAATGTGTTGGAATAAGTAACCTGTTTCTATACAGAATCTTCCAGGTGATGAATGAAATGTTTAATTTTTTCAGTTCACTAAACCCATGAACAAAAAAAAAAACTTACAAGAAAAATCAAAGGACAGTGTCTAATGTCATAGACAATCCGAATCTTGATTTGGTTGCCATGTGGAAGAATAGAGCTATACTCTAGCAATTTTGAAGACTATAAACCAATAAAAGCCCAGTTGTGAAAAGATCATCTTCATTTACTTTTGACTGCTGCTGCTTGTACTCTTCTTTTTAAGCAGGTTTCCAAATTTTCGGAGCAATGGTTTCTTCTTCTTCGTATGTTGTTCCATTAAAAGTAGATTTCCGGAATCTTCAGTGTGGTCTGTTAAAGAGAAGCCGTTGCTATACTGGTATATGTTCTCACTGCCTTCTGCTTGCAACTCAGTTTCCTCTTCCCCAGACTCGAGTTCGGTCTCTCTCCCCGGAGATACTTCACTTTTTTCTATCTTGTAGCTTTCCCACATCTTGAATTCAGACTCCACACAGTCTTTCTCTACATACCCTTCACCTTCAACTCTGTGAGGTACCCTATGATTCGTTGCTCTCTCACCATTCAAATGTTTATCAATTGCTTCCATGGGACTTTCTTTTACCAAATGGACTCTGCTTGTATGTTGAAAAGGATCAGTCTTCGTCTTTTCCACATTCCTAGGACCATTTACTTCGGAAAACTGAACCAAGTCATAATCTTTTCCGATGCTGTTGAGCTCACCATTTCCCAGCTTTGATGATCCTTCCCTGGCTTTTAGCTCGGTTTCTTTGTCACGTAAACCCTCTTTCTGAGTTTTAAGCTCTTGGTTTTCTTGAGTAACTCTTTGAAACTCACTTTCCTTATCAAGCCAACTTTGCTCAAGATGTAACAACTCATCAATCTTTTTCAAGATGTAACAACTCATCAATCTTTTTCAAAGACAAAGCCTCCTTGGCATTAAGCTCCACGTTTTCATTAAAGATGCTCTGCATTTCATTCTGCTTATCGATCAAACCCTGTTTAAGATTTGTCAACTCTTCAATTCTCTGGAGAGACAAGGCTGCTTCAGCCTTTAGCTTCTCATTTTCAACAATTGCATCCTTCAGTTCCTTTTCTTTGTGAATCATACTTTGTTTGAGATCTGACAGCTCATCTATTGTCTTCAGTGATGAAACCTCCTTGGACTTCAGCTCCTCATTTTCGTAGATAACCGCCTGTAACTCATTCTCTTTGACAAGCAAACTTGTATTCAAATTTGATAGCTCTTCTATCTTCTTTTGGGCTAAAGAGTCCTTGGATCTAAGGTCCTCAATCTCCATAACCATACCATGCAACTCATTTTGTTTATTAAGAAGATCCTCTTGCACCTTTGACAACTCCTCAATCTTCTTAAGATAAGCAGTCTCCCTTTCTTTGAGCTCCTCTTTCTCATAAATAGAACTTTGAAGTTTACTTTCTTTTGCAGATATGATTTCATGCAATTTCGACAACTCCCCAATCTTTTCAAGATGAGCAGACTCTCTTCCTCTCAATTCCTCATTTTGCTGAACAATGGTTTGCAATTTGCTGGCTTTATCAACTAAGCTTTCATTCAGCACTGTTAGTTCCTCAATCTTCTTAAGTAATGTAGTCTCTGTTTCTCTAAGCTGTTTACTTTCTTCAGAAAATCTCTGCAGTTTGGTTACGTTATCAGCCAAGCTCTCATTCACCATTGACAATTCCTCAATGTTCTTAAGATAAGAAGCTTCTCTTTCTCTGAGATCTGTCCTTTCTTGAGCAATGCTTTGCATACTGGCTACATTATCAAGCAAGCTCTCATTTTCCTTTGACAACTCCTCGATGATCTTCAAATGAGCAGCCTCTCTTCCTCTGAGCTCCTCAGCCTCTTGATCAGTGTGCTGCATTTTGGTCTCTATGTCAACCAAGCTTTCATTTGCCAGCGACAACTCCTCAATCTTCTTAAGATAAGCAGTTTCTCTTTCTTTGAGATCCTTAGCTTCTTGAACAATGCTTTGCAAATTCTTTACATTATCAGCCAGGCTCTCATTAGCCACTGATAACTCCTCGATCTTTATACGATAAGCAGCTTCCTGTTCTTTGAGATCCTCACTTTCTTGAACAATGCTCTGTAATTTGGTTATGTTATCAACCAAGCTTCCATTCGCCATTGAAAGCTCCTCAATCTGCTTCATATGAGCAGCCTCCCTTCCTTTCAGCTCCTCAGCTTCTTCAGTAATGCTCTGAAGCTTGGTTTCTTTATCGACCAAGCTTTCCTTTACATGTGACAACTCCTCGATTTTTGCAAGTACAGAACTTTCCCATTCTCTGAGGCTGCTGTTTTCTGCCATGACATTATTTAGTTCATCTTCTTTGTCCAACAAGCTTTCTTTCAGTTTCATGCTTTCAGCTTTTACTTCTCCAAGTGTGTTTTGTAAATACTTTACTTCCCCCTCGGCTTCTTTGAGATTATTCTTCAGATTGGCTTCTTCCTCCATCTTTGCACGTGCTTCTTCTTCGCTTTCTTTAAGCAAATTCACCAGCCTCCTTACTTCTTCCTGCAAAGACGAATTTTCTTCTTCTGATTTCTTCATACAAACCGTCAGATGAAGCTCTTTCTGTTCCCAACCAGCTTTAGAGTTCTCGAACTCGTTCTGGATGCTATCTACAGAACTTTTTAGACTATCAATTTCATTTCTAGCATCCTCAAGCATTTTCTCATACTTCTCATCTGTCTCCTTTGACTCCAGTTTCAAACTATCGACCAGGGCTTCACAGTTCTTGAGCTCCACTTGACATACCAACAACTTCTCTTTTACTTCACTTGATTCTGTATATGCTTCCTGCAAAGCCAACGTTACGCTCTCCATTTCTTTCTTGCTCTTCTCTTCTTCCATCTTACAGCGTTCCAACTCTATCGAAAGTTTTGTCTTTTCATTCGACAGATTCTGAGTACTTGATGTTGCAGCCTTTTCACTGTCCAAAGCCCTATTTTTCTCCTCTTGGGCGATCTCAAGCTCAGATTTTATTGATTCAACAAAGTTTTCCATCTTAGAAGCTTTTTCTTTTTCGATGCAAACCTGGCGTCCAGATTCCTCGAGATCTTTTCTCTGCGCTTCAATGTTTATCTCTAGCAACTCAATCTTTTGTTTTGATGCAGCATTATCTGACTTGGTTTCATGCAGCACATGATTACATTCAGCCAACTGCTTCATAGCTGATTCCAAAGATTCTGCAGCAGATGTCTTCAATCTATTTGTTTCTTCAACTTGTTTTTCAAGTTCATGAACCTTGTTCTTCCATTCTCCTGCTAAGCTATTAGTGCAAGATTCAGCTATCTTTGCAGCTTCAAGATCAACGTTAAGCTGTTCAATTAGTTCTTCTTGCTCTTTCAGACTACTCTCAAGGATATTAACTTTGTCAAGCTCCCCTCTCAACATTTCAATCTCAGACTTCAGTTTAGACACTATCTTGTTACTTTCAATAGCTTCTTTTTCTTCCTTTGAATCAAGCAATGCCTTTAACCGGCCTAATTCAGAAGAAAGAATCTCAGCCTTCTCAGCATGGATTTCAGCCATCTTCATCGCTTCCTCAGCATGGCATATTGCTTTGTTTTTTGCATCAGCGATCGTAGCCAATTCATGTTTTACCGTCTTGAGTTCTTCTGTGGTAGAGAGGAGAGCTGAGATGTCCAAAGCATGCTGGCTTCTAATAGACTCCAGCTCGTTCTTCAATGTTGCATCCTTTTCCAAAAGAGCTTCAAATCCAGCCTGTTCCAGTTCAACAGCTCGAAATTTCTCGACCTCGAAACACTCCTCAGCTCGTTTCTGAGCTGCGACAGCCTCTCTGAGTTTCTCATTGACTTCTTCTATAAGTTTCTCGGATTCTTTAAGATCATCTATAGCTTTAGCTTTATCTTTCTTGAGCAATTCAATTTGCTCATTAGCTTTCTTTAAAGCCTCCTGAATTTGATTTAACTGAGCCTGTAACTCCGACCCTTTAACCAACTGAGAACGCACTTTCTGAAAATGTCGACAGATCTAACAAGTCAGCTTTCTCACAAACAACAAAATAGAAACACATAATGTAGCCAAGATAAGACACAAAACTTGCCTCAGGTGTAGGAATCCTAGAAGGCCGAGTTCGGTCAGAAGCAGGCTTTGAGTTAAGTGTTTGAGGAGAACGGTCAAGCGAAAGACGAGTATTAGGAACAGGGGAAGCCGAATTGCCATCGGATTTGGAAGCAGAGAATTTACTCAGTCGAGGAGGCGGTGGTGATGGTTTACTACGAGGAGTCTCCATCAACCCAGTTCTACAGCAAACATATAAGATCAAAAACAGTGTTACACTAATATTAACAAATGAGAAATGAATCAAAACAACAAAGCAAAGGGAAAGCTTTTAAATCACTTATCTTGTATTCTACCAAAACAAGAATAACTTCCCATGATCACAACATTGACTTAGACTAAATCAAATACATTCCAAGCAAATTAGGATTCAAATATTCAACTCAATTCTCATCTCAAGATACAGATCCAAATGTTAAGTCACTGATCCAATAACAAGTTCAAGACTTGGTTAAGGAAACAATGATTCAGACAGAAGAAAAAAAGAACCAACATTCATAACATTCAAATACAAAGAGAAACAGATATCAGAATCCAAATTGTATAGCAGTTTCAAGAGTTTGATTATTAATATAAATTATATATAACGAAAGAATGAAATACCCACTTTGTTAGAGACGCCATTGTTGCGGGAAAAGAGCTTGAAATAAACGAAATTTAGAAATGTTGCCGCAAGATAAAAAAAAAAAGTTGCTAAATTCTCGGCATTGAAAGAATGTTAAGATGAAGATAAATCGGAACGAATCAGGTCTTATCAGGAGTTACACAAAGTCTTTGAGCTTTTAGCCAAAATAATAATAATGAGTTAAAATGGGTGTCGTTGTTTTCAATTCCATAGTGGTCACCCTCTTCTCTTTCTCTCCATTGATACCTTTTTTTTTTGTTCCACAGTAATTAAATATAGATTTGATATAAAAGAAGAAGATTTTGTCTCTGTTATAACACTGTTCTCGTCAACCAAAAAGCTATACAAGACGACTATTTCCAATTTTAATTTAATATATAAATTAGATCTTCAATTTAAATACTACTCCTATGTATTAAGTAAATTCACTTTTACTTTTGTTTTGAAAATTATTATAAAGTTACATACAAAAACTCTAAACAAAATAATATTGATGATTAAGAATTTTATTGCATAGTAATTTGTATTTCAATGTTTAATTTTTAAAAGTATAAAAT
>CM071721.1:9538183-9548195 GCA_036630335.1 Physaria fendleri | reverse complement strand
AAATTTTGCTTTATCTCTATCTCTCTGCGTCTCATGTCATTAAACTCTCCTACTTGCTGATGAAGCTGCCATGAGTTCGTTGCTTTCGAAGTTCTTGCAGTCTAAACAGGTTTGGTTTCTCTTTTCTAGCTACCTCAAATCATTGGCTTTTTATCTGTTTAGCCTGATTGATTAAGTTCTTTAGATTGGAAAAACAAGATGGTCTTAAGCATTTTTTCAGAAGTTTTTTTTTGATTGGAAAAACAAGATGGTCTTAAGCATTTTTTCAGAAGTTTTTTTTTGTTTGTTTCAAGATGGAGTTTTATAGTGTTACCTAATTGTATCTCCATGCACTTGTTTTTTTCAGAATTTTTTAAAAATGTTTGGTTATGTCTATTCTCGTATCCCTTGTCCGTGAAAATGGTTGTCTTTGATTTTATCTTTTGAGTTCAAAACATACCTTTTTGACTTGGAGTGTTTGGCAGAATTGAAGAGAGTACCATGAATCAAACAATGGAGGAATATCAATCAAAAGAGAGTGAAGAACAGAGAAGTTGGATTTGGAGTAGGGCTGTAAGTGTTGGGAAGAAGGTTTTAACAGCTGGTGTTGTTGTGTCTTCAGCTCCACTTCTTGTTCCTCCACTTTTTGTCGTCTCTACATTCGCCTTTCTCTCCTCGGTTCCTTTTTGTTTCTTCTTGGCTAACTATGCATGTACCCAAAAGATCATGAGTAGTTTGCTTCCTGCTACTGATGAAGTTGATGGAGTTGAGAATGATGAATCTGATGAAGTTGATGGAGTTGAGAATGATGAATCTGGATTTGAGTACAAAAAATTGGGTCATGGTGAAGGCGAAGGTGATGGCGCTGATGAAGCTGGCGAGGCTATGAATGAAGCAACTCCTATTCAGATTGAGGATGATGAGGAGATGGCGAAGGAGTCGACAAGCTTGTTAGAGAAAATTAGGGAAGAGGGTAGAAGAACTGACAAAGAAATCTCTGAGAAATCAGATGGTGAAAAGTCGGAGGAGGTTCAAGATCAGCCTGTGAAGCAGGAAAAACCTGAAACTGGACATGAAGGTTTGTTCATACCTAAAATTAATTTTAGTATTTTTGAGAACTAGCTTGCTGATGTTCATGGTTTGTAGGAGAGCTTGGGGACAAGACAAGTGAAACTTCTAAGGACAAGGATGATGAAGAAGCATCTTCTAATGAGGTTAAGACTTGATCCTATCAACTTGTTATTTAGTAGCTGAAATTTCAACTTTCACATATGTAGTAACGGTTATTTTCAATACAACATATCATCGTCCACATTATTTCTGGTCATTTATGTTCATCTCTCTTGCAATTCCACATGGAGTGATCGGTACATTGTTCGACTTTAAGCACTCTGCCATATTCTTGATAAATGTTGACTCATGCATGGACTTGTGGGTATTAGTTTGGCCTTGGTATAGGTCTTTTTGCTGCTGATAATTGGTATTAAACACAACTAAGAAAAAGAAGAAAACCGGGCGTGCAGGTAACCGGTTTCTTAAAAAGTGTTCTGGGTTGTTTAAGTTTAGAGGGCACATTTTCTCCATCTTTTCATAGTTAACTTTTCTTGGTGACATTACTTAGACATGGTGGTTTACGATACTCTACTGAGATGTCTTGAATCTGCTCTTGCAATGATACCGAGTTGATTTCATGGTTAGGCCTGTAGGGATCTTGAATGTAGCTTAAAAAAACATATCTCTTGAGTGTAAATTTAACTCTTCAGTATTGAGTTTTGCTCAAAGCAAAGTGATCCAAATATTGTATGGTTTTTGGGTTTTGCAGGTGTACAGTGAGGATCAAATATGGGAGAAGATGGAGGCTTTGAGGAAGATAGTGGGGATACAATGTTGCAAGGAGTGCTACGTATACAGAGGAGTTGAAGGCTTTGTTTGTCTTCACCGGTGTGGTGGAGCCAACTCGGTCTAGCTTGAACCCTCAGGACATTCATGATATTGCAAATGTTACTCTTAGACTTCGCTTTCTCATGTCTGTTATCGGAATAAACTATGTGATTGTATGCTTGTTGTGTCATTTGGTTCAGGACCCATATATAAGTGTCAGACATGTGTTGTGTAGTAAATATTAAACTTAGTATGTACTTTTGTTGCCTGCAACATTTGGTCCTTCTTGCTATACCTATAGAATCCATGGGAGACTAAAATTTGGAAAAAATCAGAAATGATCCTTCCTTCTAGTAACAAGATCACTAACCAGTTCATTGTCATCTTCACATTGTTCCAGAAGTGGCTTGTACATTGGATTGTGGTCGACTACTACACGTAGAATCTTTGCAGCTTCATCATTCTGTCCTTCTTTGTACAAAGCGCTGCAATAACAAAAAAGCTTTTGTTTTCACATTGCTTATAATCAATTATCTATTTCCTAAACTCTGTTTTGTGACACTTCTATTCTATTATAATTAGTACCTTGAAAGAAGCAGCAATGCTTCAAAGTAATGCTCTTTGCTTTTCAGGTCACCAGGTTCTTTAAGATTCGCTACTCTTTCCAAGTGTGTGATTCCCCTTTTCATATTTCCCTGCCACAAACACCAAATGGGAGGCTTGAAATAGATTTCCGACCAAATTGACCAGTAAAAGTCAATACAAAGGATTGTAACTGAGAAATGAATTCTGGTTCAGGAGCTGAGCCAGTTTGATAACTATCATTTTCGGAAAAAAAAGATGATTGGTCAAACCTGTTGTACATAGGCAGCACCAGCCCATTGAGATGCAAGCATTAGAAGTTCAACATCCTCAGCATCGGATGCAGCCTCATGGAGGAGCTGAAAAAGAAACAAAAGAATAATATTGCTTAGTAAAAGGTCCCAAGCTTGTAATCATACAGCATGTCAATAAGCCGAAAGAACCAACTAGACATACAGAGATTGATAACTCTTGAGTGAACAAGAACAGAGACAAAGAGTGATAGATAGTGACCTTGTGAATTCATTTGACCTCAAGACTACAGAAAGGACCAATAGGTAGAAAAACAGGAAAGAGTAATGGATATACTTTCTAACCTTGGAGATAGCAAGCTCTAAATATTCAAGAGCTTCTGACAGCTGTGCCTTCTGCAACAATGCCTGCCCCATGAGAACCAAACCTTTTACATATCCAGGATCCTTTTCAAGAGCTAATCTGAAAAGAACTCATGCAATGAACATGTAGGTAAAGAATAAATACAAGTAGATAAGGAGGAGAGTCTTTGGAAACACACACCGAAGCAACTGAATGGATGTTTCTTTATCATCTTTTGACAAGACCTGAACTGTTTGGAAACACACACCGAAGCAACTGAATGGATGTTTCTTTATCATCTTTTGACAAGACCTGAACTGCAAGCTGGCACCATATCCATAAAATATTATATGTGAAACACAGGAGTAGACATAATCTATATGTATTCATTTTCAATCACTTACAGAAAGAAGTTCTTCTGGTGTTAAAGTCTGTAGAGAAAGGGTCTGCTCTTTCAAGTCAGAGTCCACATACTTGATCACATTTTCATTGATCTCCATGGAATGCTCAACGCCTGGTGACTTACTCTGACCCACTAAGCCAAGTTTCGCTCCTACCGTAGGGTGCTTGAGTGTTAATTGCTGCAAAGTTGAGATTACTATGTGAGGAATTTATACATTTTAGTATCATGTACCCAAAGTCAATTCTGTAGGAATCACCAGTACAGATGCTAATACAGTTGTATTTTCCCTAAGAACCTCTAAAGTCAACCCACTAACACCTCTCCTTTAATATCTGAAATCTGAATTTATGAATTCCGACGAAACTGAAAACTGAAATGCAGTCACTAAACCATCTCATCAACACAGTTTCATCAAGTTTACCACGGCCATTTTAACATTTTAGTTTGTTGTTTGATGTTCAGCATTGGGGAAAAAAAGTTTAATTCAGATTTGTTTCAAACCAAAGCAAATTACCACCACTCCCCATTCCTTAATACTAAGAAGATGAAACAAATAAATGCACATTCCATTACAAATTCCAAAAAAATAAGATAATATAGTTTACCTGAAATATATTAACTGAGCTGTTGGTTACCCAATAGACAAGACTTCCCTGAGAAAGACATAACAGAAGCATTAGTTGTGGGTTCATAGACATATTTCAGCAAAAATCAAGGAAAATTCAGAGTCTGTAAGAAAAAAGATAAGTGGATGAAGATAAGTAGGAAAAATAAACTGAACAAGAGGATTAGTGTAAGAGTAATGACATAACTAAAGAAACTACCCAGACTCACCCATAAACAACAAGTACGAATAAGTTAAAACACAAAGAACAAAGATGTTATGGTAAATGGTATAGAGAATTAGAGATAACCAAATTATAAATAGCTACAGAAAGAGATGGAAAAAATCACTTACATGTGGAATAGCATAGCCAACAAAAAACAGAGGAACACTTAAGATCTCCAAATATAGCTTGTAATACTACAAATGCAAAAGCAGGTGCCATCATGAGAATCTGGAAGCATTAAATCTAATATTAAAAAACAAGAAGGCACCAAGGACATGAGTAGCAATAACAATTTATCTTTACGTTAGAAAAGTATTAGTGGTCCAAGCACACAATTTTTTTTTTTTTTTTTAATGTACGAGGTAAGTAACCAAGCAGTATATAAGACTTGTTCAACTCACTCTCATGAGCAGTCCAGTCAAGCCAGTCGTTTGGCGAATTGTGGATGAATCAAAAGAAATCTGGAAAAGGATTAAAGTTAGAAGAATACGTATATAATAATGTGACCTTTAGATTTAATACTCTATGGTAACAATAGGCGGAACACATAAATATTAAGAGTAACAAACATAATATTTCTATCAAAAGATATTTTAAGTTCCACTTATTCGCAAAAACCTGTATATTAATGTAATGGAAACCAGCAATTAAAACTGGAAAGACAAGTCCAAAAGAGCCATCAGGAAGAGCACTCAAATTCTGGAACCATAAGGCACCACCCTGCAAAGATAAGTTAAGCACTCAAATTCTGGAACCATAAGGCACCACCCTGCAAAGATAAGTTAATAGCTCAGTCTCATAAACAAGATCAGGGAATGTTCAAGGAAAAATTCAGGTCAGATATGCTTGATTCATTGGCATACAGAAATATTGCTGTTGTCCAATACATAATAGAAACTTAAGTATTTGGGTTCACACAGCAGAACTAGCATTAGAAAAAAACAAGAAGTGGCATAAGACTATGAGTAGTTTGATTGAAAAAGTCTGGGGAACTGCTAGTGAACTACCTGGCAAGGTAGTAGAATTTTAATATAGTTTTGTGACTATAAAAATCATTCTTATCACCCTGACAAAAAAAAAAAAAAAAAAATGGATGGCTATCTAGTGACATCTTCCGAATGCTAGCCATCAACAAGAAAAAGCATGGGAGCTGCAGAATAATGTAGCCAAAGAGTAGGGGTGAGAACGAATATGTTGCAAACACAGAAAAGGTTCATATTCATTATAAAGAAAGTAAAGGATCAAATAACATGAAAGATTTTCATAAAAGATAAACATATGATATAACTGAGAAGAACAGAAAGCCTAATATCCGGAAGAATACACAAGTGAAGTGATCAACAGCGTGTCTAAGAAGACGACCACACAAGAACCCAAGATACAAATTCAAGCACGACTTACTCTTGGGCAGATTTCAATACACAATTGTTTATTTAGGAAAAAGAGATGAGGTGCAAACAAAACAAAATCAGGAAGCAGTTGGCTGGATATTACCTTCTAGATACTATCTGGTATTATTACTAGAAATGAGTGTAGAAAATATGACAATAGATTTTTACCTGAACAGATAAATATGGGAAAAACCACAACAACGAAGGACACCCCACTGCTCGACTTTCTTTAAGAAAAAGAGAAAATTGGTCAATAGATCCTCTGAATGTTGGAGTCTTGGGGATCGGCATAGGCACTGTGTAGAAATGAACATTAGGATTGGCTGATAACTTCATCAACACCATACAAACAAGCACAAAATCGATCACTTAATGTCTTTCAACTATTGTTGTCTTTGCTATGTAAACGAGTTTCACTACTAGTCCTAGTTTATGCTATCAAGCAGTCCAGATAACATAGTAACTTGATTCTGTAAACAATTACTTTCAGGAACCCTTTTAAAATAAGATGATGGGCAATTGGGCATACAATTGTCACTGAAACTACTGTATCTAGTAGAAAGGTCATGAATTTGGTCTCCATTTCAATGTTCCTTAGCCACTTAAAGAGTTCAGATACTAATAGACATAGAAAATAGCCTATGAGCTACTGGGTACAAGAGGGTGAGATAAGTAGAAGAAAAAGAAGCACTAACACTGAGGTAACAGCTCTGAAATGGTCTTCAATTTCCTGAGTTGCAATATAAGTAAAGGCAACAATGTTAATCGAACAGCTACAGTAGAAGAAGCAATAATCATCCACCAAGGCAACCCAGTAAATTCATGAAACCCGTCGAGAAAACGAACAACAGCGAGAACAGGTAAAGAAGAATCATCAATTGGAATAATTTCATGAGAATCGATTGGAAATTCTCTTCCAGAAGAGAACAGTCGGCGGAATGTGGAGGAACACGGCGGTGATGGCGAGAAGAGAGGAGGAGGAGGATGAGTGATTAAGGAGGAGGGTTTAAGGTGAGAGACGAAGTAAAGAGAGAGCGTAGAGAAACGGTGACGCGATGAGCCGCGTAAAGAACTCAACACAGCCATCTACGATCTTTTTGCCTGAACCCAGAAGATCCGTTAAAGAGGTTTTTTTAGCCAAAGAGTAGGGGTGAGAACGAATATGTTGCAAACACAGAAAAGGTTCATATTCATTATAAAGAAAGTAAAGGATCAAATAACATGAAAGATTTTCATAAAAGATAAACATATGATATAACTGAGAAGAACAGAAAGCCTAATATCCGGAAGAATACACAAGTGAAGTGATCAACAGCGTGTCTAAGAAGACGACCACACAAGAACCCAAGATACAAATTCAAGCACGACTTACTCTTGGGCAGATTTCAATACACAATTGTTTATTTAGGAAAAAGAGATGAGGTGCAAACAAAACAAAATCAGGAAGCAGTTGGCTGGATATTACCTTCTAGATACTATCTGGTATTATTACTAGAAATGAGTGTAGAAAATATGACAATAGATTTTTACCTGAACAGATAAATATGGGAAAAACCACAACAACGAAGGACACCCCACTGCTCGACTTTCTTTAAGAAAAAGAGAAAATTGGTCAATAGATCCTCTGAATGTTGGAGTCTTGGGGATCGGCATAGGCACTGTGTAGAAATGAACATTAGGATTGGCTGATAACTTCATCAACACCATACAAACAAGCACAAAATCGATCACTTAATGTCTTTCAACTATTGTTGTCTTTGCTATGTAAACGAGTTTCACTACTAGTCCTAGTTTATGCTATCAAGCAGTCCAGATAACATAGTAACTTGATTCTGTAAACAATTACTTTCAGGAACCCTTTTAAAATAAGATGATGGGCAATTGGGCATACAATTGTCACTGAAACTACTGTATCTAGTAGAAAGGTCATGAATTTGGTCTCCATTTCAATGTTCCTTAGCCACTTAAAGAGTTCAGATACTAATAGACATAGAAAATAGCCTATGAGCTACTGGGTACAAGAGGGTGAGATAAGTAGAAGAAAAAGAAGCACTAACACTGAGGTAACAGCTCTGAAATGGTCTTCAATTTCCTGAGTTGCAATATAAGTAAAGGCAACAATGTTAATCGAACAGCTACAGTAGAAGAAGCAATAATCATCCACCAAGGCAACCCAGTAAATTCATGAAACCCGTCGAGAAAACGAACAACAGCGAGAACAGGTAAAGAAGAATCATCAATTGGAATAATTTCATGAGAATCGATTGGAAATTCTCTTCCAGAAGAGAACAGTCGGCGGAATGTGGAGGAACACGGCGGTGATGGCGAGAAGAGAGGAGGAGGAGGATGAGTGATTAAGGAGGAGGGTTTAAGGTGAGAGACGAAGTAAAGAGAGAGCGTAGAGAAACGGTGACGCGATGAGCCGCGTAAAGAACTCAACACAGCCATCTACGATCTTTTTGCCTGAACCCAGAAGATCCGTTAAAGAGGTTTTTTTTTTTTTAACACAAACTTCATTCACTTATAAAGTGTTTGGCCATTAGAGACCTTACATGCCTAGATTGGCAAATCGGTTCCCACATATGGGGATAACCAAGAAGGAGCTATGTTATCTAACACTGCAAAATACAAGGGGCAAAAAGATATAGTCTTAGCTATTTGATCAGCACACATATTGCCACTTCTTCCAAAATGATGAAATGAAAATCCTTTCTCAGCAGCCAAGTCTTTAATGTCTTTGAAAATATTGGCCAAAGCTGGAGGATGAGAAGGACTATTCAATTCCTCAATCAGTGATTTGCAATCACTCTCAAAAAGAATATTTCTGTATCCCATGTTGTTGATACAAGAGCAAGCCCATGCCAAAGCCGCTGCTTCTGCCTGAAGGGAGTTAGCTAACTGGGGATAGTTTTTCGCTCCAATCCATTTAACGACCCCTCTGCTGTCCCTTAGAATCCAACCTACTCCACAGCTTTTGTTATCTTTAGACCAGGTGGCATCTACATTGCATTTTAGTCTACCTGTTGGTGGTGCCATCCACTTCATGTGTGATTTTCTGGCTGTGGCATTGGAAGTCTGCGGCAAGGCTTGAGGCTGGTTCATCTTCCAAGCTGAATCTTCCTCTGCAGCCGCAAGTAATAATAGCATCGGGTCTCTATGAATCGCAGAGAAGATCAAGTCATTGCGTGCTTTCCATATTTTCCACATCACCCACGGCCAGTTAGAATAAGACTCCATCTCCTTTAGCCTCTCCATTCCTGAAGCATATAAATTGCGTGCTTTCCATATTTTCCACATCACCCACGGCCAGTTAGAATAAGACTCCATCTCCTTTAGCCTCTCCATTCCTGAAGCATATAAACAACCCGATATGTTCTCATAGAGAGAATCAGATGGGTATGGGTAAAACAGAGAGGCTAGAGGAGTTAGTGCCCATATCAGACGCGATGGGTATGGGTAAAACAGAGAGGCTAGAGGAGTTAGTGCCCATATCAGACGCGCATAGGGACAAACAAACAACATGTGATTGATTGTCTCTTGTGGGAAATTACAGCGAGGACAAGATGGAGAGAAAGTAAGCTTCTTCTTGAATAAATTAGCTCCCACAGTCAAGTTATTTGATAAACACCTCCAAATGAAGTGTTTAATTCTTGGAATCGTGTTGATCTTCCAAATGTCTGAGAAGAGAGTATTGAAGTTTGGCCCTTCTTTTATTTCTTCTTCTGAATCCTTCATTGTTGTTGACCATACCCAATAAGCAGACTTAACAGAAAATTTTCCTTTTGGATCATGAATCCAGCTATAAATCTGTTGAGAAGATGATCTTGTAGGTCTCTCTTTTAGGATCAGCTGAACCTCTGTAGATGGGAATGCCCTTTGAAGGATGCTTGTTCGCCATTCATCTGAGACCGGATCTTTAAACATATGAAGATGATAATGTTGAGGTCTTCTTCCGGTTTCATTATAGGGGCCCTTGGGAACTTATCTACAACCCATGGATCTTGAAGAAAATCAATAGATAAGCCATTCCCAAATTCCATTTTCATACCTTTTGACATTAAGGGCTGGGCTGCATCCGTTAAAGAGGTTTTTCAGGAAAATAATAAATAAGAAAAAAAAGAGAATTATTTAATACTATTGTATTTACATTTAGATCCTCATATTTCTAGTTCTTTATAATTATTACTAAACATTTTAAAATACATAAACTACTAAGGGCACCTCCAATGGGAGGTTTTAATAGGGGTTCTCAATTATTTTTAACTAGATTTGATTGACCCGTGCCACGCACGGGTTCTATTGATTTCATGACAGGATACATCAAAGCTAACCTAACAAAAATATATTCAAAT
>CM071721.1:9522293-9534478 GCA_036630335.1 Physaria fendleri | reverse complement strand
CTGACATGGTTTTTGTAAACATGAGCATCTCCAATCACATGTACAAAATCACCAGGAACAAGATCTGCATAATGTCAACAAAATATCAATAGATGACAGATATTCAAAATCATAAATTTGCTTCTCTGTGGTAAAAATTTGAATGTTACCACAGATGTGAGCGAGAATGCATGTTAGAAGAGAGTATGAGGCAATGTTAAAGGGTACACCGAGACCCATATCGGCTGAGCGCTGATACATTTGACATGAAAGCTCTCCATTTGCAACATAAAACTGTGCAAACATGTGGCATGGAGGAAGTGCCATCAATTTAAGATCAGGAGGATTCCAAGCCGACATTATGATTCGTCTGTCATCAGGATTATTCTTGATCTTGTTAATTACATCTAAGAGCTGATCAAATCCTTGGCCAGTATAATCAGCATGCATATCTGTGTATCTGTAGAAAGAGATTAACCAAATGGCTAAAAGGGAGAAATATGTTTTGCCAAATCTCAAAGAAGTCAAGAGACAACACAGTAGCTACTGACTTAGCACCAAAGTGTCTCCATTGAAATCCATAAACGGGTCCAAGGTCACCTTCCTCTCTCTCAGTCAGTCCAATACTGAAATCAAAAGTTTTCAATATATTAGTATGATGGCAAAGAAGTTTAAAGTTCTGAAAGAAAAACGCAAAATTACAGTTTACCCATCAAGATAGGCCCTCGAAGCATTCCCATCCCATATACGTATACCCTTTTCTTGAAGTACCTGCCATTTATACAAACTTCTCAGCAAAAATACCCTTTTCTTGAAGTACCTGCCATTTATACAAACTTCTCAGCAAAACAATATAGTTCATTTGCATACACTCCAAATGTGCTTGAGCCTTGAGGCATATAGATAATAATAAGATCTGTTTTCTGACCTTTGCATTCGTTGAACCACTTATAAACCATAGAAGTTCCTCAACAACACCTCTCCAGAAAACTCTCTTGCAAGTAAAATGGAAATTGATAATGTAAGCTTTGATATGTGAAGAAGACAAAGCAAACTATCTTTAGTTTAAAACATGAAAAATCATTGTAAAGGTGATCATACCTTAGTCGTCAGAAGTGGAAAATTCCTGCGTGTGATCATACCTTAGTCGTCAGAAGTGGAAAATTCCTGCGTAAGTTGAATTTCATCTGCGGATCCAAAGATATGGAGATAAGTGAACCTTAATAAGCAAAGCATTCAGATACATATCGAGAGGTAGTAACTCACCTGACAGCCAAATTTAGATAATGTGCCAGTCCCTGTCCTATCGTTCTTTAAGTTTCCATTTGAGATTATTTCTTTGACCAGATTCAAGTAGAGAAGTTCCTCATGCCGGTCAAAAATCATCTTAGGGAGAATAGATGAAAACTTCTTCCAATCAACTTGAAGGGCCTGTGATTCTTCCCTTTCCTCAGAAGATTCAGCAGCAGAAGAACTCTTTACACGAACATAAGTCGTGAAGGAAAATCGAAGTCCATTTTCAGATGTTGGAAACGATGAGCACCAAGGTTGATATGCAGATGTGTCAATTGGAGAAATAAATGTATCACAGTCAATAATTGTATTAATCTCAGTTAAGTGGATGGCTTCACAGCGTGGTCCATTCAATGATTCCCTACAATACAACAACTGTTACGACAATCATAGAGAAAGGAAACCACGAAAAAAATTTGAAAATCTTGAGTAAAGAACACACACCTCAATACGGCACCACCTCCTATTACAAAAACCTTATCAATGGACATACTATATGGACTTGCAGCTAACAATTCTAGTGCAGAATCTATGCTGTTGCAAGTTACAACATTCTCTTACTATATGGACTTGCAGCTAACAATTCTAGTGCAGAATCTATGCTGTTGCAAGTTACAACATTCTCTGTGTTGGCTATGTTGATACCGCTAGAACGAGTTAAGACAACGTTGAGCCGACCAGAGAGTGGCCTATACTTTAAGGGTATAGACTCCCAAGTTTTTCTACCCATTACAACAGCGTTCCTCTTGGTGGAATCCGAAGTGGTTAGAGTTAAATCCTTGAAGAATTTGAGGTCAGTAGGCAAATTCCAGGGAAGTTTTCCGTCTTTGCCAATACCCATTTCCTTGGTTGTAGCTACCACAACTTGATAAGTTCTCTGAAGCTTTGAATCCATGATCAAATTACCATTGAGAGTGTTTGCCATGGTTGAAATTGAAATCTTAAAGATGTTTGCCAATGAAGATGGCTTGGGAGAAACTTTACAAAGCAACCTTTGAGACAAAGGCAGCAGAGCCTGAGAATTGGACACGTAGAGAGGTTGAGAAGGTTAACAAGCTATGCAATTGCAAACATGCGAGAATAATAACACACTGATGCATAAACACTAACTAACTTCAACTCGACAAGTAAAGTTAGAATAGGGCAGTAGAGCCCACACTGATGCATAAACACTAACTAACTTCAACTCGACAAGTAAAGTTAGAATAGGGCAGTAGAGCCCAAAAAAAAAGCAAAATGCAATAAAGTAAAGTTCACAACTTACCGATTTAAACGCTAAAGGTAGAATCTTTGCTGTATTTGGCAAACACCTAAACAGAAAAACCAAAATTTTCAGACGAAATTAGTTAAAAGTGGGTAAGCTTCGAGCTATGATAACTGAAGGACAGAACGTGTAAACGTGAGGAAGAAAGAAGACAACACGCTCAAGAACAAACTCAAATAAACTTGACTGAATAATGTGATAAGCATTTCAATCCACATTCAGACTAAATCTCCGCATTGATAATCGCAAACAAAGGCTAAAAACAATCAGATTGATCTTATACAGCGAAAACCGAATCATTCCAACAACCTGAGACTCCAAAGCCCTAACCTTGAGAAAGATAATCCAGCGTATAACAAAAAAAAAGTGGGAGTAACTGTTGACAGAATAAACGCGGCGTTTTGGTGGCTCGGGGTCGTCGGGGCTTTAGGAGAGGATATAAAACGCCAGTCACAGTTGAGTCGTTTATAAGAAACAAAAAAAAATAGAAATCGACCCATTAGTCTATGGGGCCTTGAATGGACCGGATACAGGCCCTTTCTGTACTAACCTACAAAATTTTGTTGGCTAATTTCAATTTTTATATATGCTTAAGTTTATTCAATCCATGATTTAGATTAATTCAATGTATTAGATCCAAATCATATGAAATATGGATAAACGATTCCAAATATAAATTTTAACGACCAGGTAATATTTAAATAGTTTTGTCATATGTATCCCTCATTATTAGATCGAATTTTTGGCGTCTTGTAAAATGTTATAAATTTTTGTATAATATGAAGCTAATAATTGTGAATGATAAATATGAACAAATTGACACTTATGAATTTCAGCACCGTTTGGGGGAATATCAGCATGTGATGATGTATATATATTATTTACAAATATGAAACTATTTTGAATGTATTCTATGCAATTATTTCCTTCAAATATAAATTATTCTATTTTTGTTAAATAAACTGTATATAATTATAATTTCTTTTTTCCATCATTATTCATATCCACTGTATGTAAAAATATTCAAATCTGCAGGATCACCTTACCATATAAATAAAAATAATATCAAGAGATACTTGGTTTGACATAAATTTTAACGACCAGGTAATATTTAAATAGTTTTGTCATATGTATCCCTCATTATTAGATCGAATTTTTGGCGTCTTGTAAAATGTTATAAATTTTTGTATAATATGAAGCTAATAATTGTGAATGATAAATATGAACAAATTGACACTTATGAATTTCAGCACCGTTTGGGGGAATATCAGCATGTGATGATGTATATATATTATTTACAAATATGAAACTATTTTGAATGTATTCTATGCAATTATTTCCTTCAAATATAAATTATTCTATTTTTGTTAAATAAACTGTATATAATTATAATTTCTTTTTTCCATCATTATTCATATCCACTGTATGTAAAAATATTCAAATCTGCAGGATCACCTTACCATATAAATAAAAATAATATCAAGAGATACTTGGTTTGACAATGATCTAGATTTTTATACATTGACTAAATGTTGAAGTAGTGGGAAGCACTTTGCGTAATAACAAAAACATATTTTTCTCTTATTTATTTATGTTTTTTTATTTGTTAAATATAATAAATTAAAAATTGCCGACACATATTTTTCTCTTATTTATTTATGTTTTTTTATTTGTTAAATATAATAAATTAAAAATTGCCGACAAAAAAAATGTATTTAAATATTAACAAAAATAATAGGACAATGTCAATATAAAAGATTGTAAGAATCATAACCAAATAGTTGTCTACATGTTTTCACTTTGTTTCAAATGAGCCTCTCCATTATCTTCAACCTCCCTTACCTCTCCCCAAACACTCTCTTCCAATAAGGTAAAAATAACAAAATCCTCTCTTATTATATTTCCTATCTCTTAGCTTTCTCATCTAAAACAATTTGATTCTCTAATTTTTGTTAGGTGATTGCTGTGTGAAACAGAGAGTTTTCAAATTCATATCCAACATGGCTGAGACCAAACCTGGTTAGTAATAATTTCAAATATTTTCCTAATCATGTAAGTTTTCCCTTACGACTAATGCAAATAGAATGATTGAATCAGAAATAGAGATATCGGAAGAGGAGAAGAAGATAGCGAAGATGTGTTCACTGAAGAAGAAAGCGGTAAATGCATCGAACAGATTCAAGAACTCATTCAAGAAGAAAGGAAGGAGAAGCAGCAGCAAAGTCATGTCCGTGATGATTGAGGATGACATTGATGCAGAAGATCTTCAAGCTCTTGATGCTTTTCGTCAAGCTCTTGTCCTTGATGAGCTCTTACCTTCCAAACTTGATGATCTCCACATGATGCTTCGGTATGATATTTTGTTTTTTCTTGGTCAATCTCTTTATTGTCTTCCTTGTTTTACAATAGTTATTGGTAGACCGAAAAACAAATCAAAAATAGTTCAAATTCAAATGGCCATATCTAACCATATTAACTAATAACTAGACTTCCATTTCTAGTTATGATTTTAAATATCTCATTTGTCTATACATAGACTTGCAAATTTTATCAACACCTTTCCTATCATATTTAAAATAAATTTAAACATTTTTATACTAACTTTAGGCTGGACATGGATCTATTACAAAGTTTAAAGGGTTTGATGGATCAAACCTTGGTTTGGGTTAGTTATTTACGGATTAATCATATAAAATAAATAATAGTTAGGTTGATTATAAAAAAAGTATATTAAATTTAGTTAGAAATATGGCTTAAAAAATCAAATATATATATATAACACTGATGCATAAACACTAACTAACTTCAACTCGACAAGTAAAGTTAGAATAGGGCAGTAGAGCCCAAAAAAAAAGCAAAATGCAATAAAGTAAAGTTCACAACTTACCGATTTAAACGCTAAAGGTAGAATCTTTGCTGTATTTGGCAAACACCTAAACAGAAAAACCAAAATTTTCAGACGAAATTAGTTAAAAGTGGGTAAGCTTCGAGCTATGATAACTGAAGGACAGAACGTGTAAACGTGAGGAAGAAAGAAGACAACACGCTCAAGAACAAACTCAAATAAACTTGACTGAATAATGTGATAAGCATTTCAATCCACATTCAGACTAAATCTCCGCATTGATAATCGCAAACAAAGGCTAAAAACAATCAGATTGATCTTATACAGCGAAAACCGAATCATTCCAACAACCTGAGACTCCAAAGCCCTAACCTTGAGAAAGATAATCCAGCGTATAACAAAAAAAAAGTGGGAGTAACTGTTGACAGAATAAACGCGGCGTTTTGGTGGCTCGGGGTCGTCGGGGCTTTAGGAGAGGATATAAAACGCCAGTCACAGTTGAGTCGTTTATAAGAAACAAAAAAAAATAGAAATCGACCCATTAGTCTATGGGGCCTTGAATGGACCGGATACAGGCCCTTTCTGTACTAACCTACAAAATTTTGTTGGCTAATTTCAATTTTTATATATGCTTAAGTTTATTCAATCCATGATTTAGATTAATTCAATGTATTAGATCCAAATCATATGAAATATGGATAAACGATTCCAAATATAAATTTTAACGACCAGGTAATATTTAAATAGTTTTGTCATATGTATCCCTCATTATTAGATCGAATTTTTGGCGTCTTGTAAAATGTTATAAATTTTTGTATAATATGAAGCTAATAATTGTGAATGATAAATATGAACAAATTGACACTTATGAATTTCAGCACCGTTTGGGGGAATATCAGCATGTGATGATGTATATATATTATTTACAAATATGAAACTATTTTGAATGTATTCTATGCAATTATTTCCTTCAAATATAAATTATTCTATTTTTGTTAAATAAACTGTATATAATTATAATTTCTTTTTTCCATCATTATTCATATCCACTGTATGTAAAAATATTCAAATCTGCAGGATCACCTTACCATATAAATAAAAATAATATCAAGAGATACTTGGTTTGACAATGATCTAGATTTTTATACATTGACTAAATGTTGAAGTAGTGGGAAGCACTTTGCGTAATAACAAAAACATATTTTTCTCTTATTTATTTATGTTTTTTTATTTGTTAAATATAATAAATTAAAAATTGCCGACACATATTTTTCTCTTATTTATTTATGTTTTTTTATTTGTTAAATATAATAAATTAAAAATTGCCGACCAAAAAAGGTATTTAAATATTAACAAAAAATAATAGGACAATGTCAATATAAAAGATTGTAAGAATCATAAGCAAATAGTTGTCTACATGTTTTCACTTTGTTTCAAATGAGCCTCTCCATTATCTTCAACCTCCCTTACCTCTCCCCAAACATTCTCTTCCACTAAGGTTAAAAAAAAAACAAAATGCTCTCTTATTATATTTCATTTCTCTTAGCTTTCTCATCTAAAACAATTTGATTCTCTAATTTTGTTAGGTGATTGCTGTGTGAAACAGAGTGCTTTCAAATTCATCTAACCATGGCTGAGACCAAACCTGGTTAGTAATAATTTCAAATATTGTCCTAATCATGTAAGTTTTCCCTTAAGACTAATGCAAATAGAATGATTGAATCAGAAATAGATATATCGGAAGAGGAGAAGAAGATAGCGAAGATGTGTTCATTGAAGAAGAAAGCGGTAAATGCATCGAACAGATTCAAGAACTCATTCAAGAAAAAAGGAAGGAGAAGCACCAGCAAAGTGATGTCTGTGACGATTGAGGACGACATTGATGCAGAAGATCTTCAAGCTCTTGATGCTTTTCGTCAAGCTCTTGTCCTTGATGAGCTCTTACCTTCCAAACTTGATGATCTCCACATGATGCTTCGGTATGATATTTTGTTTTTTCTTGGTCAATCTCTTTATTGTCTTGCCTTGTTTACAAGAGTTATTGGGAGACATGAAAACAAATCAAAAATAGTTCAAATTCAAATGGGCATATCCAACCATATTAACTAATAACTAGACTTCCATTTTTTGTTATTTTAAAATAAAAAGTTTCTAGTTATGATTTTAAATATCTCATTTGTCTATATATACATAGACTTGCAAAAAAATTTCAACACCTTTCCTATCATATTTAAAAGAAATTTAAACAGTTTTATACTAACTTTAGGCTGGACATGGATCTATTACAAAGTTTAAAGGGTTTGATGGATCAATTTTATACTAACTTTAGGCTGGACATGGATCTATTACAAAGTTTAAAGGGTTTGATGGATCAAACCTTGGTTTGGGTTAGTTATTTACGGAATAATCAAATAAAATAAATAATAGTCAGGTTGATTATTAAAAAAGTATATTAAATTTAGTTAGAAATATGGTTTAAATAATCAAATATATATATTAAAAATAACTTAGTGTATGGTCCAAATTGATTTGATGGTATTTTTCGGATATTCGTACTTTATTTTCGTCGTTTAAGTTGATTTGTTTCTCTTTTTGTCTTCGGAACGAAAAATTTAGTGGTCGAGTCTTGCAAAATCTATTCTTTCCAATTATTTGTTTGTATATATTTTAAATCCGTTTAATGAATCAAAGTTTTTGGAAGAAAAAAAAACTCAAGGACGTCCTTTTTATATATATATATTGTTAATAAGTTAATAATTTTATTAATATGAAATAATATTGTAATGCTTATAAAAGTTAATATGAAATTTCATCACGAAAATTTATAGTTTCATAATGATTCATTATTAATGAACATAAAACATAAAACAGATTCTTGAGAGCAAGAAAGTTTGACATTGAGAAGGCTAAACAGATGTGGAGTGACATGATTCAATGGAGGAAAGATTTTGGCGCTGATACGATCATCGAGGTAAATCCTATAACCTTAAAAGCATCAATTTAGTTGGACGGACCCAAGTCTGAATATTCGTTGCAAAAGTCTAAAAGGTATGTGTGTAATTATGATGAAGGATTTTGAGTTCGAAGAGATCGATGAAGTGATGAAGCACTACCCTCAAGGCTATCACGGAGTAGATAAAGAAGGCAGACCAATTTACATTGAGAGATTAGGTCAAATCGATGCTAACAAGTTACTCCAAGTGACAACAATGGATCGGTACGTGAAATATCATGTGAAAGAGTTCGAGAAAACATTCAAGATCAAGTTTCGCTTGTTCTGTCGCAGCAAAGAAACACATTGATCAGAGCACAACTATTCTTGATGTGCAAGGCGTGGTACGCACAACAAATCCATTTTCCTTTTACATATGTATCTAAATTCAAAAGTGTTGGATTTGACTCTCTCCGTGTGTGTTTTTTGAGTGATTATAGGGACTTAAGAACTTCAGCAAATCTGCTAGAGAGCTTCTTCAAAGGCTTCTTAAGATTGACAATGGACAATTATCCTGAGGTATGTATATATACTTTAATTAATCTCCCAATTATCAAAATCTAATTTTCCAAAGATCATGTAGCCAACTAACTAAGAACACAATTTTTTTTCTTTTTTAATAGATATGTTTGTTATAACAATAAAATGTTTTTTCTTACAATGTCAAAGATTGTTGATTTATTTGAAAAAAAAAAAACATATTAAACAGAAAAGATAAATAATATCAAATTGTGCGACTAATTAGATGTTGACTTTCGGTTTATTTTGTAGACATTGAACCGGATGTTTATTATCAATGCGGGTTCTGGATTCCGGTTATTGTGGAGCACTGTCAAATCGTTTCTTGATCCCAAGACCACTGCAAAGATTCATGTTCTTGGGAACAAATATCACAGCAAATTGCTCGAAGTCATCGATGCTAGGTAAATAATATCACACTTCTGGTGGAACGATTAGTCAAACATATGATCCGTTGTCTTAATTTGAGTATTCATTAGACGGTTTGTGTTGTAATCAGTGAGTTACCAGAGTTCTTTGGAGGCGCTTGCACTTGCGAAGGCCAAGGAGGTTGTATGCGCTCTGACAAAGGTCCATGGAATGATCCTGAGGTTCTAAAGGTAGTTAATATCTACATATACCTTAATTAGGAACTACCATTTATTGGACTTACAAAGAAAAACATGTTTTTGAATGGAATCAGATGGCTATAAACCGTGAAGCTAAGTGCTCACCGATTTCAGAAGATGAACAGAAGCATGTAGACCAAGGAAGATCAGCTTCAGTTCCTGAAGTAAGTTAAAGTCAGAAGATGAACAGAAGCATGTAGACCAAGGAAGATCAGCTTCAGTTCCTGAAGTAAGTTAAAGAAAACAAATATTTTTGCATTCAGATAAAGTAGAAGAAGCCTACTGAGATTTTCCATTGCAGAGCCTTGAGAGAACCAAGAACAAAATGGATGAAGACAATGCGTATGAGAAGCAAATCACAACCATTGACAAGTCAATGGATACCCCATGGCCTGCAAAAACTCAGAAAGCTGACAACTTTCCAATCTCTCAAGGTATATATATATATATATACACACACTCATGTTTTAAAGCGTTTCTTCTCTGCACGCACTAAAGTTTATTTTAGGGTTAGAATGTTACGTAAGGAAAGGGGCACCAAAGAAAAGTGATGGAATGTTTGTGGGAGGGGTCATGGCCTTTGTGATGGGCATTGTTGCAATGGTCAGACTATCAAAAGACGTTCCAAGCAAACTCACGAGGCTGCTTTATATGGAAACTCTGTCTGTTATGACACAAAGTCTAAGCAGAATCAATCTCAATTCGCAGCACCAGTTTCAAGCTCTGAGTATATGTTGATGGTTAAACGTATGGGCCGAGCTGGAAGATAAGTGCACGTTCCTAGACATGAAACCTACTTATGTCGACTCTGAGAAAGAGGAGAAACTTCAAGCCGCGCTTAACCGTGTTCAAGCTCTTGAACAAGAGCTGACTGAGACCAAGAAGGTAAGCAAAAACCTAAATGTTCCAATCAATTCTAATTTTGAACCTATTAATCGTTTATTGAGTTTGGATTCATCTATTGGTTTAGGCTTTGGATGAAGCTCTTGTAAGCCAGAAGGAGATTTTGGCATACATTGAGAAAAAGAAGAAGAAGAAGAAGCTGGTAAGAACCAAGAAGAAGAAGCTGGTAAGAACCACAACATTTCATAAACATCAGCTTAATTACTATTCAAATCGATACTAATATATAGTGTTACATTTTTTTTGCAGTTTTTCGGATTCTAACTGAAGATGAGATCATAAAGCAGGAGGATGAATCAGAGTTTGTGTTTGTGGTTTTGTTTTTTACAAATGAGGAATACATAGATTCGCCTTTAAAGCAAAAAAGACTTTGTATATTTTATCTAAAATGAAACATTTGTCTTTTTTCGACTGTGACATTGTTTGTGTGTGCTTTTCTAATTTTTCTCTTTAAACCTTTTGTGATTTTAACTACTTATCCACAATATTAAAGGATAATATCAAGTTTGATATTGGATTTGTTTTTAACATATTTAATCACACAAATTATATATTTTTGTAAATTGAAAATGCCCAAATATATAGGGTTTGTAGTTTGGTCATATGATTACAAAATATTGAACACAAATTGATTTTTGGTTTCCTGTTTTGCCCTATGGCCCTCTCCCTGTTTCACTTTCGTTGTCTTTCTTTAGTGACGTCCCCACTCAAAGATTGTATGTACCTTCCATGATATTTACGGCTCATATATTTCCCCTGCAACAATATACCTTTTTATTTAAAACATTTATTTATTTATATAACACCATGTCCATTGATATTTATATGCATATTGTCACAAAAGTCTTCACTTTGCGTGAAGATTTAATTATGGAGCCCACTACATTATACTTTACTATAAATATATGCACTCTTCTCTTTGTAAAATGCAGTCATAAAGTTTTTAAGGTCTTATTCCCCTTCTCCCTCTTTGTATATAGCTTACCTAAATATTTATATATTCATATACTTTGGTTATATTATAACACGTTATCAGCACGATCACTCTACCGGAACTAATACGGTTTGGATATCTTGTGATGAAGTTATACTAATTCATCTTATTATTTATTTAAACTTTATCATTTAAATTATTGCTTTTATACACCATAATTATTTTATTTCACTGTTGCTATGACGTGGTTGTTTTATACACCATAATTAATTTATTATTGTTATATGGCTGTTAATACACTATAATTATTTTATTTTATTTAATTATTTTATCTAATGGATGATTAAAATCACCATACTATGTTTTTGTTAACGTTCATCAAAAAAAAAAACTAGTTTAAAGAAACTACAAAGCTTACGACATACGATTGATTGGTTTAAAAAAAAATTAAAAAGAGAAAAAAAAGAAGAGAAAGTTGTCGGTAGATTCTCATTATATTGTATATATATATTTTCATTATAACATATCTACATATAATATGTCCGTTATTATATATGTTTTTTATATATATAATTTGTCTACTTCACGTATAAAAATATTATATTTATCTAGGGTTTAAAGAAAAAATATATACTTCCAAAATTTACTATATAATCGTTTATATATATTTGATTCCTAAAATAAATTATTATATTTTAATTATCTTTATTCATTTATATAATTACAATTTAATATAAATAAGTTTAAAATTATATAATTTTTCAAATTTTTTAACTTTTCTAACGGCTAGTTAACGGCTAGTATACAGTGTTTTTCAATCTATAAATACACTCATATTTCATTCATTT
>CM071721.1:9480458-9492828 GCA_036630335.1 Physaria fendleri | reverse complement strand
TGCAGCTTGTCATATTGTATTCTTTTTTCTTTTTGTAGGTGTGTGTGTTCTACTTGGTTCTCCGAGCTCTTGATACTGTTGGTTAGTGTCTCGTAACTATGCTTTTCAAATTTACTTGATACAATGAGGCTTCTCCAAAATCAGCAAAACTTATGTTTTGAAATGTATTCATGTCAGAACTATCTTCCTTCTTCATGATCCTGCCACTAATATCATATTCTTGTGTGCAACAGAGGATGATACAAGCATACCAACTGATGAAAAGGTGCCCATCTTGATAGCATTCCACCGGCACATTTACAATACTGACTGGCACTATTCATGCAAGTCTGAGGNTACTTCTGTTAGGCTTTATAGTTTGTTCTGCTCATGTTGTTTCACGTTTGATTGTTATTTTTATAATTGATGCCTTTGTATGTAAAGGTATCAAGAGGCTATTGAGGATATTACTAAAAGAATGGGTGCAGGGATGGCCAAGTTTATATGCCAGGAGGTATTGTGATACCTAGCATCTTTCGTAGTCGAATTTTTTTTATAGTTATTGTGACAAACTGTCTTGAGCTAGACTGGTGTTCTCTGCTTCAATTAGAAATATGTCATCCATACATCTGTCATAAGTAATAACGTCAGATCTTTTTCTTGAATGACCAGCATGATTCTTGTTCTATGATATGACATGTAGTAACTCATGTATTGAAGTACCAAAACTTACTGATATGCTTTCACTGTTGTACGCAGGTAGAAACTGTTGATGACTATGACGAATACTGCCACTATGTTGCTGGTCACTGTTGTACGCAGGTAGAAACTGTTGATGACTATGACGAATACTGCCACTATGTTGCTGGGCTTGTGGGTTTAGGTCTGTCGAAACTCTTCCTCGCTGCAGGAACAGAGGTTTTGACACCAGACTGGGAGACGACTTCCAATTCAATGGGTTTATTTCTACAGGTACTAAAATATATTTTGAGTTGTACAATGTTTCTTCCTTGAATCTTTATCAACCTTGGACAATTTCAAAAATCATATAATTCATGCTCACTGGTCTGCCTTGCAGAAAACAAACATTATCAGAGATTATCTTGAGGACATTAATGAGATACCAAAATCCCGCATGTTTTGGCCCTCGCGAGATTTGGGGAAAATATGTTGACAAGCTTGAGGTAGGTGCATACCACTCTCAAGCTCTCATCTTAGGATGGTTTTTTGATGTTAACCATATTGAATTTTGGTGAATGTAGGATTTAAAATACGAGGAAAACTCACCAGATCTGTGCAGTGCTTGAATGAAATGGTTACCAATGCGTTGTTGCATATTGAAGATTGTCTGAAATACATGGCTGTATTGCGTGATCCTTCCATATTTCGATTTTGTGCCATCCCTCAGGTTAGTGAAAGAGATACCAAATAACTGAAGGTCTAGTTGAGAACTGTTTTATATTGTTTTCATAAAATATGAAATCAGATATTCTCGTCTTTAACTACGTCTTCATTGACATAGAATGCCTTAGAAGTTAATATTGATTGGGTGTGTTTTTCTTGATCAGATAATGGCGATTGGAACACTTGCATTATGCTATAACAATGTACAAGTATTCAGAGATGTTGTGAAACTGAGACGAGGTAAGATGTTAATCCTTGCAGATTGTGTAGGCCTATACCTGATTTCTAAGGAAGGAAAACACGTTATCTTTTTTTATTATCAACGAGCCTGAGAACGTGTAGCAAGCAATGTCAGCTGAAAGCTAATATTGCTGAACAACTCTGTTGTTTAGGTTTAACTGCTAAAATCATTGATCGCACAAAGACAATGGCTGATGTCTATGGCGCGTTCTATGATTTTTCTTGCATGCTAAAAACAAAGGTACATCATCAAATGCCTCTTTTGTTGATTGTTTTTTCACTCTGTTCTGTTCTAAGAAGAGGATAATATATGTATTTTTTTCTATATAGGTTCACGAGAACGATCCAAATGCCAGTAAGACACTAGTCCGACTTGAAGCCATTCAGAAACTATGCAGAGATGCAGGAGTCCTTAGTAACAGGTAAAGACTTTTCTTTGATCCCAAAAGCTGCATTAGATTAGATTAGATTAGATTAATCTGCTGATGTTTTGCTAAGAAACTGGTCTTAACCACTTATTAATAATTTTACAAGAATAGCAGAATCGTAATCTTTCGTTCTTTTTGGTTGGGTTTCTACTGAATGTTTGTCTCCCGCCATTTCAGAAAATCATATGTTAATGACAAAGGATTGGGTTTCTACTGAATGTTTGTCTCCCGCCATTTCAGAAAATCATATGTTAATGACAAAGGACAACCAAACAATATCTTTGTAAGTCGTTTTTCCCCCCTCTCATTTCCATAGAAATATCTCATTATTTTAAAATTATGCTCTGGTCTACTCGAAATGCAGATTATAATGGTTGTGATTCTACTAGCCATAGTCTTTGCATATCTCAGAGCAAACTGAGTGGTGGGAGTAATCAAATGTAAACGAGTCTGACTGTAACAGCATCATTCAAGATGTTAAGATCATGATGAACAGTGCTTTTCTAGGTTCATGCACTTGAATCCTATGCAAGATTGTTTCCAGAAAAAAAAAAGAAGAATTTATAAAGTTGGTTTGGTATAAAAACCATGGATTCTATTTTAGTTACTAGTTGCTACCTTCTTTGTCTACACGTGCATTTGTTCATCTACCTTTTGAATCCCTTTTATGTTTTAATACAGTTTACACTTTCTTTCTTTTTTGGCCCTGTGTGTCTTGAAAACAGTAATTTCAAAGTAGTGTACAAAAGGAAGAAGTTAAATGAAGATTAGATTTGAATCTTTTAAAACGTAGTGTGTGTAACTCAAGGCAAGCATTTGAAATGCGAATATGAATGGACCAATAACATCGTGGCACGTTAGGAGCCAGGGAAATGGCCCTTGTACATAAGTTCTACTGGCCATAGTCGTCCTGTATCTAGAATGCAAACCCATGCAAGTTACTTTGATTGTGACACTTCAACGTCTTAAAGTGACACTATCATGAACATTATTTCTAGCTTCTTTGAATGTTTTGATCAAATCTTGAAATTGAATTTCTAGTTAAATCATCTATAAACACCAGATTCCAACTTATGTATGCAATCGTTCGGGTAAATTTCAGAAGAAGAAAAAAAAAGTACTTCATAAATGTTTTAAGGTTATCATCAAATGAAAGTAAATTGAACAAAAAAGACAAATAAAACCCCAAAAGAAGTGTATTCACATACGAAAATAGGTGGAGATTTGGCGTTTACATCAAACCAATTCCAATATTGGGATAGTACCTAAAAAATTTGAATTCTTCTTCAATTCACATCAACTCTGATCCTCATGAACTTATAATTCGATACTGTTATGTATTTGGACTTCTGCTTAGCCGGTGAATCTTTTCCTCTTTTCTTAGCCGGTGAATCTTTTCCTCTTTTCTTTTCTTATTCTACATAACACAATTCCTCTACAGACCCCAAACTCAATTCCATTACCAACAAGGGAACCACAATGTTACCTTTAAATTCTCAGAAAATTTCGGACACTTTGCTAGCAAGAACTCTTTCCCGCCTTAAGAACTCTTTCCCGCCTTTCAATGTACTCAAAGGGGAACCAACCGGCTTTGCCTTTGCATTCACCTTCTGCCCATCCACTGCCTGTAACCTGATAGTGACAAACAGACACATGGATTATCAAACTACCACTCTTGAATATCGGTTAATATGGATTAATTGGAGACTTTGTTGCTATTCCTATGTGTGAGATGATTAATTATCGAACCTTTCTAACAACAACGTATTCACCAGTTGCTAAGCTGAGCTCCACATCTGTCACACCGTGATATGGGAACAAGACCTGAAAACATTTTTAGATAGGGAAAAATTCATTGTAGTGCAACATCAAACGAGGACCAAAAGGAATCTTGATGTAGTCTGTCTTTTGGTTCTCTAGATGTTGTGAAACTGAGACGAGGTAAGATATTAATTCTTGCAGATTATGTAGGCCTATACCTGATTTCTAAGGAAGGAAAACCCGTTATCTTTTTTATTATCAACGAGCCTGAGAACGTGTAGCAAGCAATGTCATCTGAAAGCTAATATTGCTGAACAATTCTGTTGTTTAGGTTTAACTGCTAAAATCATTGATCGTACAAAGACAATGGCTGATGTCTATGGCGCGTTCTATGATTTTTCTTGCATGCTAAAAACAAAGGTACATCATCAAATGCCTCTTTTATTGATTGTTTTGACACTCTGTTCTGTTCTAATAAGGGGATAATATATGTTTTTTTTCTATATAGGTTGACGAGAACGATCCAAATGCCAGTAAGACACTAGTCCGACTTGAAGCCATTCAGAAACTATGCAGAGATACAGGTGTCCTTAGTAACAGGTAAAGACTTTTCTTTGATCCCAAAAGCTGCATTAGATTAGATTAATCTGCTGATGTTTTGCTAAGAAACTGGTCTTAACCACTTATTACTTATTTTACAAGAATAGCAGAACCATAATCTTTCGTTCTTGTTGGTTGGGTTTCTACTGAATCTTTGTCTCCCGTCATTTCAGAAAATCATATGTTAATGACAAAGGACAACCAAACAATGTCTTTGTAAGTCGTTTTTCCCCACTGTTATTTCCATAGAAATATCTCATTATTTTAAAATTATGCTCTGGTCTACCCAAAATGCAGATTATACTGGTTGTGATTCTACTAGCCATTGTCTTCGCATATCTCACAAAATGCAGATTATACTGGTTGTGATTCTACTAGCCATTGTCTTCGCATATCTCAGAGCAAACTGAGTGATGGGAGTAATCGACTGTAAACGAGTCTGACTGTAACAGCATCATTCAAGATGTTAAGATCATGATGAACAGTGCTTTTCTAGGTTCATTCACTTGAATCCTATGCAAGATTGTTTCCAGAAAAAGGAAGAATTTATAAAGTTGGTTTGGTATAAAAACCATGGATTCTATTTTAGTTACTAGCTACTACCTTCTTTGTCTACACGTGCATTTGTTCATCTACCTTTTGAATCCCTTTTATGTTTTAATACAGTTTACACTTTCTTTCTTTTTGGCCCTGTGTGTCTTAAAAACAGTAATATCAAAGTAGTGTACAAAAGGAAGAAGTTAAATCAAGATTAGATTTGAATCTTTTAAAACGTAGTGTATGTAACTCAATGCAAGCATTTGAAATGCGAATATGAATGGACCAATAACATCGTGGCACGTTGGGAGCCAGGGATACCATTTCGTCGAGATGGCCCTTGTAAGTTCTACTGGCCATAGTCGTCCGGTATCTAGAATGCAAACCCATGTAAGTGACTTTAATTGTGACACTTCAACGTCGTAAAGTGACACTATCATGAACATTATTTCTAGCTTCTTTGAATCTTTTGATCAAATCTTGAATTGAATTTCTAGTTAAATCATGTATAAACACCAGATTCCAACTTATGTATGCAATCGTTCGGGTAAATTTCAGAAGAAAAAAAAAAAAACTTCATAAATGTTTTAAGGTTATCATCAAATGAAAGTAAATTGAACAAAAAAAAGAAAAATAAAACCCAAAAAGAAGTGTATTCACATACGAAAATAGGTAGAGATTTGGCGTTTACATCAAACCAAACCCAATATTGAGACAGCACCTAAAAAAATTTGAATTCTTCTTCAATTCACATCAACTCTGATCCTCATGAACTTATAATTCGATACAGTTATGTATTTGGACTTCTGCTTAGCCGGTGAATCTTTTCCTCTTTTCTTAGCCGGTGAATCTTTTCCTCTTTTCTTTTCTTATTCTACATAACACAACTCCTCTACATACCCCAAACTCAATTCCATTACCAACAAGGGAACCACGATGTTACCTTTAAATTCTCAGAAAATTTCGGACACTTTGCTAGCAAGAACTCTTTCCCGCCTTAAGAACTCTTTCCCGCCTTTCAATGTACTCAAAGGGGAACCAACCGGCTTTGCCTTTGCATTCCCCTTCTGCCCATCCGCTGCCTGTAACCTGATAGTGACAAACAGACAGATGGATTATCAAACTACCACTCTTGAATATCGGTTAATATGGATTAACTGGAGACTTTGTCGCTATTGTGTAAGTTGATTTATTATCGAACCTTTCTAACAACAACGTATTCACCAGTTGCTAAGCTGAGCTCCACATCTGTCACACCGTGATATGGGAAAAGGACCTGAAACATTTTTAGAAAGGGAAAATTTCATTGTAGTGCAACATCAAACGAGGACCAAAAGGAATCTTGATGTAGTCTGTCTTTTGGTTCTCTATTTACAATCCTATTATCTCTTTGAAATTTACCACCAATGTAAATAAAAGTTTTAATAAGGAAGGAAAGTATTTGGTTATTTGTTAAAACAGCACTAGAAGGCATTAAAGACCTAGTAGTTTACCTCTCCTAAGAAGTAACCCATGCTATCTGTTGACGTGTCATGCATCTCAGATGCAAAAACTCCATTAGCTTCCTCATATGATGGAGGTGGCGGCATATTGTCTGTGCTTGAGGGTGTGGAGGGAGCTTCTATACGTTGCCTCTCAGATACCATCTGTATGTTCAAGAATGTTCAATTTTACTATTAGTTGACGCGTACAATGATGTAACTGACTGTTCGACAAGAATATCATCAACCAAATGAAAGCTGTAAAAGAAAACATCAACCTCTCCTTCGAGCTGATCAAGTATTTGGAGGACTCTTTGATGGTAGGCACGTTCAGATTCAACCTGAGATTATGAATGAATAATACAGGTGTTTCAAATGAAGTACTCATGAGTAAGTAAAACAAAATTGACCTAACAATGGAGCTTGCAACCAATCGCACTACCATTGAAAGAAGTCGTTCAAGAGTCAATTTTTGTTGTTGATCTTCAACAGATGCTAAAGCAGAAGCAGCTTCCTTTCCAAGTGTTGTCATATTTGCTTTTAAGTCTTGAAGTTTTGCTTCAGCAGATTCCAGTTTCATCAAGATGTATTTACAATCCTATTATCTCTTTGAAATTTACCACCAATGTAAATAAAAGTTTTAATAAGGAAGGAAGGTACTTGGTTATTTGTTAAAACAGCACTAGACGGCATTAAAGACCTAGTAGTTTACCTCTCCTAAGAAGTAACCCATGCTATCTGTTGACGTGTCATGCATCTCAGATGCAAAAACTCCATTAGCTTCCTCATATGATGGAGGTGGCGGCATATTGTCTGTGCTTGAGGGTGTGGAGGGAGCTTCTATACGTTGCCTCTCAGATACCATCTGTAGGTTCAAGAATGTTCAATTTTACTATTAGTTGAGTCGTACAATGATGTAACTGACTGTTCGACAAGAATACCATCAGCATAATAGGAAAAAGAAAGCTGAAAAAGAAAACATCAACCTCTCCTTCGAGCTGATCAAGTATTTGGAGGACTCGTTGATGGTAGGCACGTTCAGATTCAACCTGAGATTATGATTGAATAATACAGTTGTTTCAAACGAAGTATTCATGAGGAAGTAAAACAAAGTTGACCTAACAATGGAGCTTGCAACCAAGCGCACTACCATTGAAAGAAGTCGTTCAAGAGTCAATTTTTGTTGTTGATCTTCAACAGATGCTAAAGCAGAAGCAGCTTCCTTTCCCAGTGTTGTCATATTTGCTTTTAAGTCTTGAAGTTTTGCTTCAGCAGATTCCAGTTTCATCAAGATGTAGTGTTGTCATATTTGCTTTTAAGTCTTGAAGTTTTGCTTCAGCAGATTCCAGTTTCATCAAGATGTCAGGATTACCGTGAGACTCTCTCGCCTTTGCTTGACGTCTTGCAACTTCTGCAGCCTATTTTGATTCAAATAAGACGCATGAGGGCAATTCTATCATGGTAGCAATATCAAATTTTCTAATTCTAGAAAGAGGGAAAACACCCATATTTAATAGAAGATAATCCAATTCTTGCATGGTATTGTTTGTTATTCATGGTACCTGAGCTTCAGCTTCTTGGCGCATCCTGTCATAACGTTGAGCAAGATGTCTAGCGTCCTCCAATGGAGCTCCCAAAACCATTGCTCGTAGTGGCTCAGCAACCTAACAGATTCATATTTAAATTCCAATTTGACATCTGATTATAGCAGCCAAATTGCAATAAAGAAAGAACCAAGTGAACACCATGACACCAATTGACTTTAAGTAGTGTTTTACGTTTTAACAAAAAAGTTCCAGATAAAAACAACAATAGATCTTCCCACAAATGACAGTCATTTCACTAACAACGACAATAAAGTAATTCTTTAAGTAGTTCTATCACAGGCAAAAGATATGTACTTAACACTCTGATGGAGGATGAGAAAGACAAACCTGTGTGCCAAGAGCTTTCAACATATTTCCACGCTCCTTCTCCATTTGTGCCCGAGCACGCCCATAACTCAGTGCAGCCCTTGATTTTGTTATTCATGGTACCTGAGCTTCAGCTTCTTGGCGCATCCTGTCATAACGTTGAGCAAGATGTCTAGCGTCCTCCAATGGAGCTCCCAAAACCATTGCTCGTAGTGGCTCAGCAACCTAACAGATTCATATTTAAATTCCAATTTGACATCTGATTATAGCAGCCAAATTGCAATAAAGAAAGAACCAAGTGAACACCATGACACCAATTGACTTTAAGTAGTGTTTTACGTTTTAACAAAAAAGTTCCAGATAAAAACAACAATAGATCTTCCCACAAATGACAGTCATTTCACTAACAACGACAATAAAGTAATTCTTTAAGTAGTTCTATCACAGGCAAAAGATATGTACTTAACACTCTGATGGAGGATGAGAAAGACAAACCTGTGTGCCAAGAGCTTTCAACATATTTCCACGCTCCTTCTCCATTTGTGCCCGAGCACGCCCATAACTCAGTGCAGCCCTTGATAATATGTTACCATTTGTACATGTATTATCTGAACCATATTTCCTGCTATCCTCAGACAGTTTCGTGCCTGAGAAACAACGAGTGCACAATGAAAGCCAGATCATTTAGCCAATTCAAGTCTTCAACATACATAAAAAGATGGAATAATTTAACACTCAAGGGTCAACTAACTCACCTATCTCAACTTGTTTTGACCCCGTGACTATATAACCTTCCACACCACGAACAATATCTCTTTGGTAATGCTGGGAAGGAAGAATGTATGAGTCCAAATTAAAAGAAATCAAAACATCAAACAAGTAAACGCTATGGAAAAAACCTTGGCAGCACGAGTGGATATGTAAAGCTTTTCTAGCTTCTGATGCTGATTGAGTTCTGCTTCATCAGCTAAACCAGATCCATATCCTCCTCCTCCAAATTGCTTGAAAACAGCCTTAACCATTCCAAAAAACTCGGTTACTCTACTAATTAACCTACAATCTCGAGGAACATAACTCCTAATCTCATGGTAATTTGGTACATGTAGCACTAATATGTTAATCTATGACTACGTAATCATTCAATTCCCTGCTCCACAAAAATAAAACATATTCACGCCACAAAATTTGATATTGATTAATAAACATCACGTTTGATTGAAACTTCCCCAATCCAGAAGGATAATACGCAATCTCAAAATGAGTCAAAGTATTAATCATACTCAGATCCAAGTACTCATTAACACAAAAATCATCGATCCGAAAAAAAGCTAGCCCTTTCATCATCACATTATTGATTGATGCACCAGAAATCAATGAATCAAGAAGAGAAGCCAAAAATCAAAATCCAGAAACGATAAAGAAACAAAGATCTAAACAGTTGGGGAAAATAAAAAGATAAGAAATTTCACCTGCTGCTGTCTCGCAACTTGTTCTCTCAACCTGCTAGCTTGTTTTCTAATTGCTTCGCTTGTTTTCTAATTGCTTCCATTGTTCACACCAGATCAAGAGCTCTTCACAATTCTTCCTTTGTTTTCTTTTCTTTCTTTCTTTCCCCTTCTTATCTCTCTTCTACTTTCGAGCTGCCTTCGATTACCTGGAATAACTCGAAGAATGAAAAAGAGATTCGAAAATCGTCAAAAATGGCGTGTGGAGCTCTCCCCCAAACATATTAATTTGCTTTCGAACACGACGAAATCAAAGATAGAAAGACTCACTTCATCAAAGAGAAGGTCTTAGAAAAGGCTCTGTGAACTATTGGGCTCTGTTAACTATTGGGCTTCAAAAATCAGATCCATTAAAAAGGCTCTGTGAACTATTGGGCTCTGTTAACTATTGGGCTTCAAAAATCAGATCCATTAGTCATAAGTAATATTTCAAGTCTAATTAAAAAGACGAAGAAAAAAAAATGAAAAACCCTAGTAGGCACATATAAATCAAAAGCCAGTGAGTAAATCAGTGTTCTCTTGAAGCCGCTTCTACATTATCTCCTCTGTAGCTCGGCGTCGCTACCATCTGAAGATCCTTAACCATGGCGGTCGGGTAAATCTCTCTCCACCTCTCTTAGTTTCCCTAGATTCTGTATTAGAATATCTCATTTGGTAGCGTCATGTACCATGTTCTGATTTATTTTATATTTACAGCAAGAACAAGAGGATTTCAAAGGGGAGGAAAGGAGGAAAGAAGAAGGCGTGAGTAAAACTTATTCCCTGGAATAATAATTTCAGATTTCTAAATTTCATCAATATATTGAGAACAAGTTTTTTGAAAATTGAAATGTTGTGGTGCAGCGTTGATCCATTCTCCAAGAAGGATTGGTATGACGTGAAGGCTCCTTCTATTTTCACCCACAGGAATGTTGGGAAAACCCTTGTTTCCAGGACGCAGGGTACCAAGGTTAATTTCTCTTACGTCTATTACCAACATTCGAGAGATTAGGGCTCATTCTACATTTCGCTTGATAGTTAATTCCTGGCTTCAATCATTTGTTGATGTTATTTGTTGTAGAGATAAGACATTTCACTTTTGGCTTTTGTTTTTGGGATATAAGGAAATTCAAATGTTATAGAGAATAGTGTGTGTTCTTTGAGATTGCTTCTTTTTGTTAAATCTGAATTTGTATTCTGGATGGGCTCTAATTTTGAACAGATTGCCTCTGAGGGACTGAAACACAGAGTTTTTGAGGTATCTCTCGCTGATCTTCAAGGAGATGAGGATAATTCCTTCAGGAAGATCCGTCTTAGAGCTGAGGATGTTCAGGGAAGGAATGTGTTGACCCAGTTCTGGGTAAGATTTGAGACCATCCCGTTACATTAATCTGAATTTTGTGGCCTGTGAAAACAATGTACTGATTTTAATCTATGATTTGTATAGGGTATGGATTTCACAACAGACAAGCTAAGGTCATTGGTGAAGAAGTGGCAGACATTGATCGAAGCACATGTTGATGTGAAAACCACGGACAGCTACACCTTGAGACTCTTCTGCATCGCCTTCAAGACGTGCTAACCAAGTGAAGCGTACTTGTTATGCTCAAACCAGCCAAATCCGTCAGGTAATGATATCATGTGTTTGTTATTATTTCTTCTTCCTTCCTGTTAACAGAAGATTCACATAGTTGGTGTCACGTTTCTGGATCATTGTAGATCCGTAGAAAGATGAGAGAGATTATGGTGAAGGAGGCTTCATCCTGTGACCTCAAAGAGCTTGTGGCCAAGTTCATCCCGGAAGCAATTGGAAAAGAGATTGGTAAGGCGACAAACAACATCTACCCATTGCAAAACGTGTTCATCCGTAAAGTGAAGATCCTTAAGGCGCCCAAGTTTGACCTTGGAAAGCTCATGGAGGTAAATTCAGATCACATCAATGTCTGGTCATAGAAACAACAGCATCGATATGTCTAATTTTGTTCCTCTCGTTTTATGTTCTTTTAGGTTCATGGAGATTACACAGCAGAGGATGTTGGTGTGAAGGTAGAGAGACCAGCTGAGGAGACAATGGTTGAGGATCAAGCCCCAATCATCGGAGCTTAGAAGATTATAGATCTTTTTCTCTTTCTTTTTCTTTTCTTTTTTTGTCAAGGATCTGTTTCTCTTTTCTTTTGTCGTAAAAGAACCTAATGTTATACGCCATTGTTGTGGAGTTTTTTGATTAGAGAACTTTATACCTCAGTGTGACTCGTTTTTAGACTCGTTTTTTATGGATGAACTAATATTTTTACTTTTCTGGTTTATCGTGTTTTTGTGTAACAAGTGTCAGCAGTCTTTGTCTTAACTAGATACTAGTTACTGGGTTTAGTATGTTACAAATATGTTTGCATAGAAGTTAGTAATATTGTACTATTAATTACAGGACATGGAACTAACCTACGCCCATAAGACCATAACACCTAGGGGTGGGCGAAATACCCGAACCCAATCCGAACCGAATTTTTTAAATGCCCGAATGGGTCTTGAATTTTAAGAACCGA
>CM071721.1:9433459-9443886 GCA_036630335.1 Physaria fendleri | reverse complement strand
AAAGCTGTAATTGAGATTGTGTTTCTTACAGAGGATAGTGACGTCTTCGAGAAGTGATAAGTCTTGATCTAGTTGGAAGCTTTCAGAGTGAAAATCATTGAGTCCAGAGGCATGATACACCAACTTCGAGTCTCCAAGGAAAGCTACATCATGGTAACCCAGTTTATATGATTGGTATACTGCTTCTCTCAGTGCATATGCTTCAGCTTGTGTTGCGCTTGAGATCCAGTTTATATGATTGGTATACTGCTTCTCTCAGTGCATATGCTTCAGCTTGTGTTGCGCTTGAGATGAACCTTGAGCTACCTTGGCCTTGAAGGATAATTTTGTTGGTGTTGTCTTTCAAAACCCAACCAAATCCAAAAAAATCTGTGGAATTGATCCAAGAAGCATCAGTAAAACAGGAGTACCTGTTCGAGGAACTAGGGACCATGCTCATCAATGAGGAATTTGGATCCTTTGTTCTGATCCTTTGTTCTATAAGACACCTCTTGTGACTTCATCCAGACGTTATTGTCCATTATGGCTTGGCGAATTATGAAAGGTATAGGAGTGATATGGTTTCTAAAAATAATCTCATTTCGTGCTTTCCAGATTCTCCACCCAATAAAGAAAGGCAAATTAGTGGAATGTTGTTTACTTATTTCTTGAATACGCAGGAGAATGTCAATGAAGGGTGATTCCGAGTCCAAGAGATGTATGATCTGAGGCATTGCTAGACTCCATACTTCCTTAGCGACACGGCAATGCCATATTAAATGTGGGACAGATTCTGGGTCTTCTTTACAAACAGCACACGTCAGATTGGGACAGATTCTGGGTCTTCTTTACAAACAGCACACGTCAGATCAACAGGAACTCGTTTTGATATTAAATTCTCTGCTGAGGGGATGGCATTGTTTGCAACTTTCCACCAGAAATGTTTGATTTTTGGGGGAAGTTTGTAAGACCAGATTCTTCTGGAGAATAAAGCACGATCTGGTTCAGAAGAGGAACTAGCAACTGTTTGTTGAGGAGACTGAGCAATGCTATGATAACATATAACATTGTTTGACTGTGAATTTTCCTGATTTATGAAATGTCCATTTTATGTCCATTTTATCTTGTCCTCAGTTGCTTGATATCTCAATAGATGATGGCTAATAAGTGGGATATCATCTTCATGAACTTGCCTTATGAGTTCTGCATAATTCCATGTGTTTGTGTTAGGGATAATAGCATCAGAAACAGTAGAGAAGGCATTACTTAAATCTGTTGTTTTTTGCCGCGGGGGTCTTGGTGGAGACGAGGGAAGCCAATTGTCATTCCAGAAATCTACTTGCCGCGGGGGTCTTGGTGGAGACGAGGGAAGCCAATTGTCATTCCAGAAATCTACTGTTTTGCCATTTCCAATCGACCATTGATAGTGCTGCTTAAGTATTTGGAGTCCTTCACTTAAACTTTTCCAGGCATAACTCGGGCGTTTGGTTGTGGTTGCTGCGAGAAGGTGACGTTTGGGGAAATATTTTCCTTGGAGTGTTCTGTAGAGAAGAGATTTTGGGGATTCCATAAGCCTGCAAAGCTGTTTTGCCAACATAGCAATGTTGAAAGACTTAAGATCTCTAAAGCCTAGACCACCTTTTGTTTTAGAACGTGTTAGCTTGTTCCATGGGGCTAAGGACAAATATCTTGGTTTTTGTTTAGAATTCCACCAGAACGAGCGTGCTTGGCTTTCCAATGAGGTGATGATTTTTTGAGGGAGGAGGTAACTGGACATTGCGTAAGAGGGAATGGCCTGGAAGACGGCTTTGAGAAGGGTCTCTTTTCCCGCAGGGGTTAAAAGTTGAGAAGTCCAGTTATGTGTCAATTTAGATGCTCGTTGAAGGAGATAGGAGAAACTATTGGTGTGGTTTCTGGAGGATGTGTCCGGTAAGCCTAGATATTTGCCGATACCATTCTTGTCTTGTATGCCTAATATTGAGCAGAGTTCTTCGTGATCAGCTTGAATAGAAGATTTGCCAAATAGAATGCTTGATTTGTGGTAGTTGATGTGCTGACCAGAGACAGAGGCATAAAGGTTGAGGATGTCCTTAAGATTTTTACATTCTTCTTTGGAGGCTTTGCATAGGACTAAGGAGTCATCGGCAAAGAGAAGATGTGAAATGGACGGACCTGATTTCCCGGCTTTGAAACCCAAAGAGAAGATGTGAAATGGACGGACCTGATTTCCCGGCTTTGAAACCATGTATACGACCTAAAGAAGAGTGGCGGTGAAGTAACAAAGAGAGACCTTCTGCACATATAAGATAAAGAAATGGCGACAAAGGATCTCCTTGCCGTAAACCTCTCGTAGCTTTAAGTGAAGGGCTGGGTGTACCATTAATAAGGATGGAATACGAGACCGTTGATAGACATTTTAGAATCCAATTGCACCAAGTTTCACTGAAGCCTAATTTGATCATCATGAAACGGAGATAATTCCACTCTACCTTGTCAAATGCGCGGGAGATATCCAGTTTGAAACGGAGATAATTCCACTCTACCTTGTCAAATGCGCGGGAGATATCCAGTTTGATGGCTAAATGTCCCTCTTTCCTCTTTCTTGTTTTTAAGGAGTGGATTAGTTCTGATCCGAGTATGACATTGTCCATGATTTGTCGTCCTGAAACGAAGGCAGATTGGTTTTCTGAAATTATGGTATTCATCAGGGGTTTTAGTCGGTTGGCCAGAACTTTGGTTAGAATTTTGTATGAAACATTACAAAGACTTATGGGTCTGTAATGTGTAACTTGAGAAGGGTTTTTGATTTTGGGAATGAGACAAATGTGAGTGTCGGTGAAACTGCTTTCTGTCTTACTTGTGGTGAGAAAATCCATGAAAGCAGTTTGCAGATATTGACTAATTTTGTCCCAATGTTGTTTGTAAAACAAAGCTGTGAAACCGTCGGGTCCTGGGGCTTTATGAGGGTTCATTTGGGACAGGGCTGTCTTTATTTCAGTGATGGAAATAGGAGAAGTGAGCTTGGCATTCATATCAGGATTGACTTTTGGCTTAATAAAACCAAGATGTTCTTCTAGATTGTCTGCAGGGTGTGACTTGTAGAGTTCGTTGAAGAAGGTGAGGAATTCTTGGGTTATGTCTGGAGAGGTTGTGAGAGAGTTGAGTTGTGTGCTTAGTTGTTGAATTTCCTTGAAAGGATTTGTTTGGTGAATTGATCTCCATTTAGAGATAGCCTGGCGTACTGATGAGAGGATCGAGGAAAGGTTTCTTGGTGATGAAGTTTGTAGCTGCGTGAAAACAGAGGTAATGGTTTCTTTAAAATGGTTTTGATCACTCCATCTACGATCATAATAGAAAAGCCTTTTTGAAGATGGAAATTCCTCTGTAAGGTTAATTAGTAAAGGGCAATGGTCTGATCCCACACAGTCTAAGAGTCGAGCATGCGTATTAGGAAAACAGGAAGACCAAGATGAGTTTGCGTAGGCTTTGTCTAAAAGACATTGAACGAAATGATTATGCCTTTTTCCAAACCAGGAGTATTTCCCGCCAATAATTGGAACGAGATGAAGGTCATAGGCGTTTAAAAAAGTGTTGAAAAGATGAAAACTGTTTTTGGTTCTGTGTCTTCCTCCTTTTTTTTCACGATGATTACTTAGTTCGTTAAAATCGCCAAAAAATAAGTGGGGGGATGAATGATCCTGTTGGTGGCTGTTGTCGATGTGACTTTTCCAAAAAACTCTACGATCCTTTTTATTCGGTGGACCGTAAATGTAATGCAGAGACAGTTTGACACCACAATAACAAAAGGATACTTCCGTTATATTGAGATTAGGGTCATACACAAAAGTGAGGTCTAGCCAAGACTTCCAGAATATAGCTAGACCTCCCCTAATACCATCAGCTGGAACTACTACATGCTTATCTAGATTTAGAGACTTACATAACAAAAGGACACTAGCTGGATCATTCATTGTTTCTACTAGGAAAACAGCATCAGGAGCTTGAGTTTTATTTATGTTATTAAGATGTCGAACTGTCAAACTAGGAAAACAGCATCAGGAGCTTGAGTTTTATTTATGTTATTAAGATGTCGAACTGTCAAGGGGCTCCCGAGGCCTTGACAGTTCCAATGGAGGAGCTTCATTTGGCTTCGGGTGGCTTCGGGGTTCCCACCTCCCCAGAAGATGAGTTTGTAGAAGTAGTAGTGTCAGCATCCGCATCGTAGTTGGCTACAGAAGGAGATAATTTGCGACGGGTTGGAGATGGAGCATCAGAGTCATAATCCAGAGCTTTACGCTTCCTATTGTAACGGATTGGGGCAGAATCAGAGGACTGGTAGCTGTCTTGATCTTTGTCTTCAGAGGATAAGTGTTGACGGGTTGAGTCGTTTGAAGAGCGATCAAGCTGAGTCATGGCTAAGGGAATGATGGGCATAGTATTGTTAGGAGCTTGGATAGGAGCGCTTGGAGTAGTCATGGTAATGGTTGCAGTGGGATTAGTTCATGGCTAAGGGAATGATGGGCATAGTATTGTTAGGAGCTTGGATAGGAGCGCTTGGAGTAGTCATGGTAATGGTTGCAGTGGGATTAGTGTTTGTGATGGTAGGTAAAGGATTGGTGGTGAGAGGAGAGGGAAGTTGAGGATAGATAGGGGTAGGAGACATTGGCTCGGTTATGATCCTAGAGGAAGTAGTAATGTGGGGTTGTGGAAGTGTAGTTGTGGTTGGGAGAGGATTTCCATTGAGGATGGATTGGATGATCATCTGAATGTCCGCAGGGGTGAGAGGGGAGCCCATGATAGTAGCAGAGGAGTTAGCTTGAAGACGAAGGTGTTGAAGAGTAGCTTCTAAAGAGGCTTCAGCATTTAGACTTATAGACCGAAGAAAAGAGTAGCTTCTAAAGAGGCTTCAGCATTTAGACTTATAGACCGAAGAAGTTGCAGGGAGGACGTGGATGAAGCTGAGTGAGATGAATTTGTAGAGGAGTTGTCACTTGGAATAGAGTAGACTTGGTTCGTAAAGTGTGGTTGAAATGAGGTAGTTGTGTTTTGAGGTGGAGAAAAAACCAAAGTGGGAGGATGAATGTAGCCATGGGCGGGACAGGTGTCTTCAGTATTGTCCACGTTGTTTATGTTGCAGGGTGGGAGAAATATATCCTGTAAAGATCCTGTGGGCCCTCTGTTGAGACGTGTATTAGTGGCTTCCAGAAGAATGTCAAAGTCTGAAGGAACACGTGTTTGAACAGGAGTGATTCGACTTGTAGAAGAACGGAGAGCATGCAGCGGAGCGGGAGGGGGTTGAATCCGTTGGGTAAACAGAGCTGATTGTCGGTTTGAGACAGTAAAACCTTGGTGTTGTAATGAAGGAACAACCCGTGTAGTGATATCTGTAGTGTTAACTGAGTTTTCATGAGGGACTTCCTGATCACCATTGACCTCTGAGGAGTGGCCTAACAACAATGGAGTTTTCGGTTTGGAGTTGGGATAAAGCTTGAGATCTTTCAGAAAAGCGGCGTGGTGGGTCTGCAGCTCCCAGGTGGAGAGCAGCCATATTTTCGGAGATGTCGGACATTGAAGAAGAGAGAATGAGGAACAAGAAATTAAGAGGGGGACAAAAGGAATGTAGAGTAAATGGAGATGGGATGAACAGGAAGAACAGTAAATAAGACAGAGAGAAAGTGAAGCGTTTTGGGAATAGGGGTAAAGAGGGAAGAAAAAAGAAGCATGCAAAAGGGAAGCGTGAAGAGATGTAAAAGAGAGTTTCGAGGCTGGAGAAAATCTGGGATTGGCTTGCATGGGTAAGCCACTGGAGAAAGAGAGAACCGCAGTAATCATTATCGCCGCCGAAGTGGACAGGACACGCGTTCACCGAGGTGAGGAGGAAGAAGTGGAAATTTGAAACGTTAGAGAGAAGTGCGAGAAAAACTAGAGAGAGAGCCATTTAGTGTTTTTTGATCAAAACTAGTTATAGACTGCAACTTATAACAAAGAATATATCGAATTTTTGATATAATACTTTTCAGAATATTTATTATTTCAAAAAGATATTATATAAAGCCATCTTGTTATTCATCTTTCGTCCCAGCAGTACGGCCCCTAGTTTGAGACCGAATTAAAACATACTTTAAGACTTCCAACTTTATTATATGTTGATCAAAACTAGTTATAGACTGCAACTTATAACAAAGAATATATCGAATTTTTGATATAATACTTTTCAGAATATTTATTATTTCAAAAAGATATTATATAAAGCCATCTTGTTATTCATCTTTCGTCCCAGCAGTACGGCCCCTAGTTTGAGACCGAATTAAAACATACTTTAAGACTTCCAACTTTATTATATGGAAGTAATTGTTTGTTATATGCACACTTCTAACAATCGCTCATTATGGACCCACTTAGTCTGATCCAGGTCACGTTATTTAGCATTTCGAGGCTCTTACTAACTACACGTACCCAACTTGTGGACCCACTTAGTCTGATCCAGGTCACGTTATTTAGCATTTCGAGGCTCTTACTAACTACACGTACCCAACTTGATATTTACAAGCATACGTGAAACTATCTTATGTTCATTTTACTTTAATGCTTATATAAAGATGAGCTATGCCATGAGAGCCAGACGGATAACGAGAGGGCCCAACAGCCCACAACTTTTGGGGGCGGTTTCTAGTAATCAAAATTTTCACTGTAAATATATTGTAAGAACCCAAAGAAACCAACCATGCTTGTTCAATGTTTCTCATTTTCAAGACTCCAAGATTTAATAATAGGAGTACAAATTTTGGTAAATTATTTTTATTTAAGAAACAAAAGGGGTCCTCTTACGAGAGCTACATAGGGCAACACAAATTGACTAACCATTTTCAAGAGCCAAGAATAGACTTGTCAAATATGTATATTTTCATAAATAAGGACACTTGTTTCTGTTGTCTATTCACGAAACTGGTTGCATGTAATGGCCAGAGATGTTTAATAAGTGACAGAGAGTGCATGTGAGTCCTGTAATAGTGGTGGGTCCCTATCTGATTATATTCATTATTGAGTCATCCAGAAATCAGAATCACTTTTGATGCTTTTTCTAGGTATAATCCAATAAAAATATGTTGTATCATTAAAACACAACTTTGATTCTTCAATCCATAAAGAACTCTATAAATAACAAGAACAACTGAAACACAATTCCATAAGAAAATCATCAATCTTTCTCTGATTTTCATAAAACAAAGTATCTTTGTAGATTTATTAAAAAATCTTTTGAGAGATGGCGATTCGATTGTCTCGTGTTATCAACTCTAAACAGTCACAAAAACAGCAACCTCGAGTACCAAAAGGACATGTAGCAGTTTATGTAGGAGAAGAGATGGAGAAGAAGAAGAGATTCGTTGTCCCTATTTCGTGTTTGAACCATCCTTCGTTTCAAGGTTTGCTTAGGCGAGCAGAGGAAGAGTTTGGTTTCAATCATCCAATCGGTGGATTAACAATTCCTTGCAGAGAGGAAACATTGGTTGGTCTTTTAAATTCTTATGGTTGTATTCTTTCAACTTAAATCTTTTGTTTTTTGGGAAATCCCAAACCCATTTTTTAAAAACAAATTCTTTATATGTTTATTGGCTTGTTCCCTTTGTTTATTTCTCTACAAAGGAAAACATATTGAATAAGTAAATGTAAATATGTTGTGTAACAAGTCAAATCAGACTATATACTCTTTTGTAATTCAAGAAAACATCAAAAGATATTGAATTTTATATACTCTTTTGTAATTCAAGAAAACATCAAAAGATATTGAATTTTATCACCAAAAATTAGTAATGATTTGTACATTTCGAATTGTGTTTAAGCCCAACCTCATCTGTGTCATGAAAAGGTCATTTACTTCTCTTTTTTTTGGTCAAGCCAAAATAAATTCATTTACATTAAAACGATAAAAATCAAAATAAGTCGAGACCGGGCGATTTTTAGGGTTCTTAGGGTGTAACAAAAAATCAACTTCGGATATGCCGTTTTTTTTTACTTTTCCCCATATTCTTCTCTCTTCTTGTCCTTTTCCACGACACTTTTCTCCTTTTGCCTTGCTTCATATTGTTCACTTTTCCATTTTCTTCAAATTTTCTATTTCCTCAATCCTATCTTTTCCATTTTTCTCTTTTTCCTCCTTATTCTTGCAGATTCGATACGTTACGATTCAAAGCTTCTTAAATACACCCTTCGAATACACTGGAGACAATTAAGGTTCAATTATTGTTTCGCATCTAAAACTTGGTAGATTTCATTGAATCAACCTCGAGTTTTAGCTGTTTGTAACAACGGATTTTGCCCATTACTTGGTAGATACGCAACTCACTGTATCAACCTTGAGTAAGATTTGGAGATTTTACAACATATCACTCAGTCTGAGGAGATTAGTATGGCGGACGCATTTGAACTACCGGAAACAGATGATACAGAGCTCATCGCCAAAAACTCAGGCAGTATGATTTTTCGTATTCTGAATACACGAAGCATATCGCCTCAAGGACTAATTGATGCCCTATCGGGTATATTACATCTAGAAGGCATGATGACAGGGCCACAAGTAGATAAAGATCAAGTCCAATTCTTTTTCACAGCGGAGAAGTATCTAGAGGAATCTTTGCTCAAAAGCCCATGGTATGTTAACGGATGGCTAATAGTAGGTGAACGATGGAGACCCGAACCGCACTCACTCTATCTTAATCAGATACCGTTGTGGGTGCACATTAGAGGGATACCTCTTCATAAAATCCGAGAAGATATTGTTGTGGCGATTGGAAACAAGTTGGGGCATGTAGAGGAGGAAGGAGGGAAGGTAAAATAAGGACAAGTTAAGTACATGGTAAGACAAAGGAATCTAAGGAGTATGTTCAAGTCAGGGTTTGGGTCCCGATTCATGAACCTTTAAAGTTCAAACTTCCCTTCCGATTCCCCAAAGGAGAACCTCTGGAATTTGAGTTCGCCTATGAGAAACTCTTGAAGGTGTGCAATGTGTGCAAGCGAATAACCCATGATGAGTATCGCTGCCCAAACAAAATTCAATCTGGGCCAACAAAGGATCAACCTCAAACACGCGGAGATACGAAAGATGCGGATCGTTTGCCCAGACAACAGAGTCAAGCACAACCAAGAGAAGAACATAAGAACACCACATGACGTGGGACGGGACGTGGTAGGGGGCGACCTACAAAAGCACAAGCTTCTTCGGGCCAAAATCAGGACGACACTATTTTCTCGAGACTGGGTCAATCTTCGAGAACAACACAAGAATGGAGAGTAAAAGATACCACTTCTGGCAAAGATAAAATGATGATGACAGGTTCTGTTCAGGAAACAGGGGATGTGATGCACATCTCACCATCAACACTTACGTTTGGCAAACGACTTAGGCGCCTGGATGATGCGGTTGATGATCGTACTCTATCTTCTGGCATCTAGGCGCCTGGATGATGCGGTTGATGATCGTACTCTATCTTCTGGCATCAAAGTAAATTCTCCAGGCCAATTACCAGGTGAAACGATTACAAAGTCTGGAAAAATTGTTTATCCACCTATCTCCACAAGTTGACAGTCTATCTTTCAATTTGAAGCACAAGAAGACAATCCGGTTGGATCTAAAAGGAAGCGTAAACACAAGTCTAGTGCAGATAAGAATGCTGCTAAAAGGAGAAATTCTCAACCACCACTAACGTTGCAGCGAGCACCTGCATCTACAGAGCCGGCTACTCCACAATATGCTCACAAAATTTCAGCTGAAATGTCTACGGGTCCTAAACCGCACAGGTCGATATGAATACGATCTGTTGGAACTGCCAAGGGGTAGGGAATACGCACAGGTCGATATGAATACGATCTGTTGGAACTGCCAAGGGGTAGGGAATAGCCTGGCAGTTCTACACCTAAAGGATATACTTGGTCAGTATAATCCTCAGGTACTATTCCTAAGTGAGACCAAACAGCAAAGAGGTTACATGGAAAAGCTTTGTGAGGATGTTGGGTTTTTCGACTTGATAACGGTGGAACCGCAAGGTTTGAGTGGCGGTTTGGCGTTATTATGGCATGGGGATGTTCAAGTCTCTGTATTATCCACATCCACTAGGTGGATTGATACAAAACTTGAATGGCAGGATAAAACTTTCTTTTTTACCGGCGTGTATGGCGAACCTATGGCTTCAGCTCGAGAAGAGGTATGGGAAGCTTTAATAAGACTGGGAGAAAACAGAGCAGAGCCATGGATTATGCTTGGCGATTTTAATGAATTAACAAGCAATATGGAGAAACGAGGTGGGAGACTCAGACCTGAAAGCTCGTTTTTTGTGTTTCGTAATATGATCGCTAGGTGTGGATTACTGGAAATCCCTTTTGAGGGCAACTGTAATACCCGAGACCTTCAGTATATATACGATCGACAAAATTCCCCGACGATAAGAACGTGC
>CM071721.1:9383841-9414520 GCA_036630335.1 Physaria fendleri | reverse complement strand
GTTTGTTGCAAATGAGAGATTGACTAAAGATACTCCTGTAGAGCTTGAAGTGGGTCAATCCTTACGATTTGCTGCCTCTACAAGAATCTACATTCTGAGAAAAAACAGTGAGGCTCTCTTTACTCGCGCTCCAACTTCAGATGAGATTAAGCTTCCACCGCCTCCTGATGCTTCTGATGAGGAAGCTCTTGTTGCTTACAATACTTTGTTGAATCGATATGGTTTAAGCAATGGAGAGTTGGGTTGTACATTAGGCAAAAGGAAAGAGAAGACCGGATCAGAAGCGGGAGTAGCTAAGAGGATGAAGAAAATGAGAGTGAGCTTTAAGGATCAATTAGGAGGAGAGCTGGCTGAGATTGTTGGGATGAAGAAAATGAGAGTGAGCTTTAAGGATCAATTAGGAGGAGAGCTGGCTGAGATTGTTGGGAAGTCAGATGGAGCAGACGTGGAAACAGAGCCTGGTCCTAAAGGTGTCAAAGAAGGAACCCTTGTTGGGAAATATGAATCATTGGTGCAAGTAACACTGATACCCAAAGGTGAAAGGAAAGAAGAGAAAGCTTCTACCGGAACCTCAGGTGTGACAGATCGTCTCCAGGAAGCGATGAAGATGTTAAAAAAAAAAGAGAAAGCTTCTACCGGAACCTCAGGTGTGACAGATCGTCTCCAGGAAGCGATGAAGATGTTAAAAGGTGGTCCAAAAAGAGGGATTTACGATGATATTTACGGTGGTGACTTACTTTCCAAGGCTGTTGGTACGTCATGGGCTTCTATGAGTGAAACAACAGCTAAAGATAAAGAAGAAACTGAAAGCAGAAGGGTTGGTGAAGAAGAAGATGATCACGACGATCTGTTTGGTGACTGACTATTTTGAACACTGAGATTTAAGCAGATCTTCTTTTTGTCTAAATGTCTACATTGGCATTGGTATGTTGTTTTCTCTTTGTCTAATTCCAATGGTAGCAGCAAGCAAATAGAGCTCTAGTCGTAGTGACTGATTTTTTAACCACCATTTTCATTCGACCAGTATTGTAAATTGGCTTAAGATTAGAGCAACATGCCCTCTCTGCAAATACATCTTTAAAGAAACCACTGAATCAATCTTGAAGATAAACCCAACCAAGCAGAGAGAGTTAGATTCTGCACATGTGGAACGGTTCTGTATCCTGAATTATAACACTTATATATCATGAGAGTTAGATTCTGCACATGTGGAACGGTTCTGTATCCTGAATTATAACACTTATATATCATGCATCTGTTGTTGCAAGTGCTCTTGAAGATTATATTCAATTTGATCTTGAATTACTTTTTTTTTGTCAATCGATCTTGAATAATTAACTGAATTCAATTAATGATAGCTGTTGAAGAATGATAGTGTAATAAGAGATAACAATGGACTGCATTTACACAAAAATTGAAAGGCAATCTATGGCGCTTCAAGATCTGGGCTTGTGCAGACGAGGCCGGTTGCAGAAGATTCGGCCATTGGCCCTGACGACATGCGCTACAGCTACAGCAAGACCTGTCCAGACCAATGAGAAAAACAAGTGCTTATAACCACTCCCAACTGCAACCAAACACACACATTATCTATGTCAGTCGAGTCGAATAGCAGAGCATTATTCATATGCTTAACTGTTCAGGGATCAAGCAAACCTTTTGTTGTAGACATTACTGCAAACCATAAACTGATCAGAACCACGGATAATGCCACTGGGAAGTTCTGAGAAATGAGAGGTATTTTGATATTACAACACTAAAATATATCTTTAAGGAACTAGCCTTATATAGTTGTATATATTGCTTACGGCTATAGCCTCAAGACTTCCTTTCCGAGGCACAGTAGACATGTCTCGACTCATAGCAACTATATAGTGTCCTTGCACAAGATCAATCGCATCCTTGAATGTATAGAACCAAGAACATGATAAGCAATCAACAAAGGTTAAGGTACCAAATATTCGCAAACAGGTAGTTAAGATTCACTAACCTGCTTAGTTCCATCAGCAAAATTGTTCAGATAGTACCGTGTGAGAGCATTCATGCCATCATTAATGACTCCTTGGACTGTCCTTTTACCATACCTACAAGTTAAAGGACAAGCATGTGTAAACGAACACTCTTCTCTTTTGGTAATATATGTACTTGAGAGTCCAAGAACGTACCTGACAAAATCTCCTTTAAGAGCAGGTGTGCCCGAGTATTGAATGCTAATGTCATCACCATGATTAGCCCACACTGAAGCAAAATAAACACCAGATCATATAATTGATTTACTAGTTAGAAACAACTCAAAACTAAAGGAGAATAAGCTACAGACATATCTTATAGTGGTCGTCAAAATTTTTATGCGAGCTAATAACTTCCTCGGAGCTGAAAACACCAATCCTTTTGAGTTGAAATTCCAACATCTTTCGGCCTATCATGCTCTGCATTATCACAGGAGTATGAGCAAAAAAAGACAGAGAGAGAGAAAAGAGATGCCTAAGAATTGTATACTGTACTACTACTACTAGTACTAGTACTAGCCTGTGTGACATTTGTACGGTCTAAGCAATCTATGCAGTTTGTTCTCACAACACCAAGCTGCTCCTTCATTTTCACACCCTCTTCATTCAACAAAAGATACCTGTGTAGTTTTAACACTGTAGTAAATTATGTAATATTGAAGATTAGATGTGAGAGTACAAGGAAACTAACTAACTAGTACCCGTTTTTCTCGAGGAAATCCTCAATCTGCTCATACAGAATTGATAAGCGCTCAAAGTGAATATGTCCACAGATGTGATGAAAATCAAAGTGCACAGAATTGATAAGCGCTCAAAGTGAATATGTCCACAGATGTGATGAAAATCAAAGTGCAGGTATCTGAAAGATCATATCCTGAGTCAATTGATAATGAACAATATCCTTACAATAGTCACTAGAATGTGAGAAGAACAATATCTACCTTACATCATCACCAGTAATGGGCTGCATAACATCTGCAAACTTTGCGCTTAACTTCCCCTCACCTCCATGCTGATTACAGAAAAATCAATTCAGGAACACGAACTTGAACACAATTGAGGGTCAAGAACAGCACCTTATTGACAAGATCAACAGCCAAAACTGATCCATATTTTTTCCTTAGATCCAAAAAGTGACGCTCAGCTACCCTTGCCTGTAAATGGAAGTTACTTAAATACTATAAGGGAGAAATAGTTTAGTTACAAAATCATACTCACAGCTTCTTCAGGTTGTACAATCTCAAACTTTGGCTTGTAGGTCAACCCTTGCCTGTAAATGGAAGTTACTTAAATACTATAAGGGAGAAATAGTTTAGTTACAAAATCATACTCACAGCTTCTTCAGGTTGTACAATCTCAAACTTTGGCTTGTAGGTCAAATCTACAATTTGCTCCCACATAAAAGGCATGGATCCTCTAATCTGAACAAATGATGCTTTGTATCCGTTCAAGCGTACAATTTGACATAAAAGGCATGGATCCTCTAATCTGAACAAATGATGCTTTGTATCCGTTCAAGCGTACAATTTGCTCAGTCTCCACAAAATTAGCAACATAGCCATCAGGGTCAGCTCCTCGTCGCCACATGCGTGTACCTTGCCATTGAAAATGTCCAAAAAACACAATCATAAGGCATAACCTGATTTCAAAACTAAAGAAGCTACTTAAGAAATAAAGAGTCACCATTTCTTCTTGTGCATCTCCTAGCAATCAGAGTAATGTCAACTATATTTGTTCCAATGGCTGTTTGAAAACTATGGAAACGTGATGCAGAGTCAAGGAATATTGTCAAAAAAAGTCATGATCTAGGAGAATAATTCAAGAATTAGACAAAAGAAAAGGATATTTCCTTGGATTACTGGGAGCAAGAATTGATCAAGCTGCAAAATTAAAGCAACCAAAGGTGAAATATATAATTTTCAAGTACATAAAACAAGGAGTGAACTTCAAAACAAGATTTCACTAACCTTATTATCTATAAGAACTTCTAACATATAATTGTTCCAAAGGAATCTAGGCTCAGCCTGCCATGAAAAATGCAAAATATAAGTATGAACAAGTGTTTTGTGAAATTGTATTAAGAGGGGACTATGAACACCTGTCTCCACAGAGGAAGCAACTTAGACTCATCTCCCAAATCATGCAAACGTTGTGCACTGAAGCAATAACAAGCATTATCATACTAAAGACACATACTGACACACATATGAATCAACAAGACCTGAACTCAGAGTGTACCTAAGAGTTAAGTTAATTTCATATGAGAAGTAGAGACCATCTGTCTTCTCAGCGACACTTAGCAGCTTAGAAGAGAAAGCTTCTACCGGAACCTCAGGTGTGACAGATCGTCTCCAGGAAGCGATGAAGATGTTAAAGGGGGGTCCAAAAAGAGGGATTTACGATGATATTTACGGTGGTGACCTACTTTCCAAGGCTGTTGGTACGTCATGGGCTTCTATGAGTGAAACAACAGCTAAAGATAAAGAAGAAACTGAAAGCAGAAGGGTTGGTGAAGAAGAAGATGATCACGACGATCTGTTTGGTGACTGACTATTTTGAACACTGAGATTTAAGCAGATCTTCTTTTTGTCTAAATGTCTACATTGGCATTGGTATGTTGTTTTCTCTTTGTCTAATCCAATGGTAGCAGCAAGCAAATAGAGCTCTAGTCCTAGTGACTGATTTTTTAACCACCATTTTCATTCGACCAGTATTGTAAATTGGCTTAAGATTAGAGCAACATGCCCTCTCTGCAAATACATCTTTAAAGGAACCACTGAATCAATCTTGAAGATAAACCCAACCAAGCAGAGAGAGTTAGATTCTGCACATGTGGAACGGTTCTGTATCCTGAATTATAACACTTATATATCATGAATCTGTTGTTGCTAGTGCTCTTGAAGATTATATTCAATTTGATCATGAATTACTGTATTTGCAAGAATAAACTGAATTCAATTAATGATAGCTGTTGAAGAATGATAGTGTAATAAGGGATAACAATGGACTCCATTTACACAAAATTGAAAGGCAATCTAAGGTGCTTCAAGATCTGGGCTTGTGCAGACGAGGCCGGTTGCAGAAGATTCGGCCATTGGCCCTGACGACATGCGCTACAGCTACAGCAAGACCTGTCCAGACCAATGAGAAAAACAAGTGCTTATAACCACTCCCAACTGCAGCCAACACACACATTATCTTTGTCAGTCAGTCGAATAACAGAGCATTATTCATATGCTAACCGTTCAGGGATCAAGCAAACCTTTTGTTGTAGACATTACTGCGAACCATAAACTGATCAGAACCACGGATAATGCCACTGGAAAGTTCTGAGAAATGAGAGGTTTTTTGATATTAGAACACTACAATATATCTTAAGGACCTAGCCTCATATAGATGTAATAATATTAGAACACTACAATATATCTTAAGGACCTAGCCTCATATAGATGTAATATATTGCTTACGGCTATAGACTCAAGACTTCCTTTTCGAGGCACAGTAGACATGTCTCGACTCATAGCAACTATATAGTGTCCTTGTACAAGATCAATCGCATCCTTTGAATGTATAGAACCAAGAACATGATAAGCAATCAACAAAGGTTAAGGTACCAAATTTCACAGAGGTAGTTAAGATTCACTAACCTGCTTAGTTCCATCAGCAAAATTGTTCAGATAGTACCGTGTGAGAGCATTCATGCCATCATTAATGACTCCTTGGACTGTCCTTTTACCATACCTACAAGTTAAGAGGAAGACGTGTAAACAAACACTCTTTTCTTGATATATACTTGAGTTCAAGAACAGACCTGACGAAATCTCCTTTAAGAGCAGGTGTGCCCGAGTATTGAATGCTAATGTCATCACCATGATTAGCCCACACTGAAGCGAAACCAGATCATATAATTGATGTACTAGTTAAAAACAACTCAAAACTAAAGGAGAATAAGATACAGACATATCTTATAGTGGTCGTCAAAATTTTTATGCGAGCTAATAACTTCTTCAGAGCTGAAAACACCAATCCTTTTGAGTTGAAATTCCAACATCTTTCGGCCTATCATGCTCTGCATTATGGGAGGAACATAAAAGACAAGAGACAAAGGGATGCCTAAGAATTGTATATTGTACTACTACTAGTACTACTAGCCTGTGTGACATTGGTGCGGTCTAAGCAATCTATGCAGTTTGTTCTGACAACACCAAGTTGCTCCTTCATTTTCACACCCTCTTCATTCAACAAAAGATACCTGAGGTAGGTAGAACATATAGTAAGTTATGTAATGTTCAAGATTAGATGCGAGGAGATGTACAAGGAAACTAAGTAGTACCCGTTTTTTTCGAGGAAATCCTCTATCTGTTCATACAGAATTGATAAGCGCTCAAAGTGAATATGTCCACAGATGTGATGAAAATCAAAGTGCAGATATCTAGAGGATCATGTCCTAAGTCAGTTGATAATGAATAATATCCTTACAATAGTTAGTAGAATGTGAGAAGAACAATATCTACCTTACATCATCACCAGTAATGGGCTGCATAACATCTGCAAACTTTTCACCAGTAATGGGCTGCATAACATCTGCAAACTTTGCGCTTAACTTCCCCTCACCTCCATGCTGATTACAAAAGATCAATTGAGGAACAAGAAATTTGAACATAATCAACTCTAACAATATTCACCTTATTGACAAGATCAACGGCCAGAACTGATCCATATTTTTTCCTTAGGTCCCAAAAAGTGACGCTCAGCTACCCTTGCCTGTAAATGGAGGTTACTTAAATACTTAAGTGAGAAATGGTTAAGTTACAAAAACATACTCACAGCTTCTTCAGGTTGTACAATCTCAAACTTAGGCTTGTAGGTCAAATCTACAATTTGCTCCACATAAAAGGCATGGATCCTCTAATCTGAACAAATGATGCTTTGTATCCGTTCAAGCGTACAATTTGTTCAGTCTCCACAAAATTAGCAACATAGCCATCAGGGTCAGCTCCTCTTCTCCACATGCGTGTACCTTGTCCATAAAACACAATCAAAAGGAATATAATCTGAATTCAGAACTAAAGATAAAACAGAGTTACTTAAGAAATAAAAGAGTCACCATTTCTTCTAGTGCATCTCCTAGCAATGAGAGTAATGTCAACTATGTTTGTTCCAATGGCTGTTTGAAAACTATGGAAACGTGATTCAGAGTCAAGGAATATTGTCAAAAAAAGTCATGATCTTGGAGAACAATTCTTGAATTAGACAAAAGAAAAGGATATTTCCTTGAATTACTGGGAGCAAGAATTGATCAAGCTGCAAAATTAAAACAACCAAAGGTGATATATATAATTTTCAAGTACATAAAACAAGAAGGAGTGAACTTCAAAACAAGATTTCACTAACCTTATTATCTATAAGAACTTCTAACATATAATTGTTCCGATGCTTTGTATCCGTTCAAGCGTACAATTTGTTCAGTCTCCACAAAATTAGCAACATAGCCATCAGGGTCAGCTCCTCTTCTCCACATGCGTGTACCTTGTCCATAAAACACAATCAAAAGGAATATAATCTGAATTCAGAACTAAAGATAAAACAGAGTTACTTAAGAAATAAAAGAGTCACCATTTCTTCTAGTGCATCTCCTAGCAATGAGAGTAATGTCAACTATGTTTGTTCCAATGGCTGTTTGAAAACTATGGAAACGTGATTCAGAGTCAAGGAATATTGTCAAAAAAAGTCATGATCTTGGAGAACAATTCTTGAATTAGACAAAAGAAAAGGATATTTCCTTGAATTACTGGGAGCAAGAATTGATCAAGCTGCAAAATTAAAACAACCAAAGGTGATATATATAATTTTCAAGTACATAAAACAAGAAGGAGTGAACTTCAAAACAAGATTTCACTAACCTTATTATCTATAAGAACTTCTAACATATAATTGTTCCAAAGGAACCTAGGCTCAGCCTGTCAGGAAAATACAAATTATAAGTATGAACAAGTGTTTTGTAAATTGTATTAAAAGGGGAGTATGAACACCTGTCTCCACAGAGGAAGCAACTTTGACTCATCACCCAAATCATGCAAACGTTGTGCACTGAAGCAATAACAAGCATTATCATACTAAAGACACATACTGACACACATATGAATCAACAAGACCTGAACTCAGAGTGTACCTGAGAGTTAAGTTAATTTCATATGAGAAGTAGAGACCATCTGTCTTCTCAGCGACACTTAGCAGCTTAGTCCGTCACAACTATTAAATACGATCCTGAAAACCAAATAAGAAATTTGTTGTTTGGTTCAAATGAAGCATATATACAAATGAAGATAAGACATTTACGAGACTTAAGACAATTATGGTAGGATCACCTGCGAGGAGCTTCAGCATCCCAACGACTCCGAAAATGGAACAGATTTTAGGGACACGCAAAGAGTTACATTCTGCTACTTGATCTGACAATACATAGAAAAGAAGACTAACAATATGAGAGAGATCTATAGAACAAAGATTCTATAAATTGGCAAAAGAGAAAACACACCAATGAGTTTCATGGAGCCATCAAGACGACTTATGTCCAAACATGAAGCTCCAGAACCATTGGTTGGTTCGATGACGTACTGATCAGGAAATTCCCATAAACGCAAGCCAGAGTGTAATTTGTGTCGACCCTCCATAGCTTAAAGCAAGAGAATGAAGAATCATTCACTTTTCCTGAGTGGATTAAAATGACAATCACGACATCTTAAACTAGGCAATGGAATTCTCCTAATTAAGGCCCCTTGAGGCAGTGAGAGTGAGACCCGTTCAAACTTGGATCCGTACTACACGTTACGTTGACCAAAAAATAAGTCGACATTTATACCCTTTGATGTTAAAATTTGCATTGATCATATCATTATTCTGATATGAAAGCTTCCCTTTCTTTGCAATTTATATCTCGACGCATTATTCTGATATGAAAGCTTCCCTTTCTTTGCAATTTATATCTCGACGAGAATGTTTTCTTAGCTTTGACTTTTGGAGTTAAACACACAAGTCACTTGCCGGAACAGGGACGAGAGAGGACTGAGATATTGGCACGGCTCAATCAGATCAGTTAGTAAAAAGAATCTGAGTGAACCAAGCCAATATCAGAGAGACTCCCTCGGTTACACAAGAGTATGTATCTGTTTTGTAAAAGAGACAAAAACAGAAGTGTGAATCTCTGTCTGTAGGGGATAAAGATGAAGAAAACGAAGAATAAATGAATGTTCAACTGCAATTCCTGAGGCATTTAATACATCTGATATTCTCGATGCACCAAACCTGGGCCAACCTCATAATTTTTTATTCCCTTTTTATTCAACTTAACCAGATTATCTGATTCATGTTATTTCACACTTATCCCTTTTGTCTGCTTCTGTCCTTAGTTTCTGCAACTTCATGTTTTTTTCCCACTTCATTAAAAGCTGAGAGAGACATATATACATAGACTGAAAATATTGCATTTCATTTAGTCTTTACATTACACAATTCCTCAGCTGTTCTTTCATACATCTTTCCGTTTTTCTTTTAAAAATGCGTGAGGTACCGCATCAATCTAACTTAGCACTTCCTCTCAGTACACGAGAGATACCATCAATCTAAGAGCATCTTATATATCCATACCCTTTGTTTTCGTGGCACTTGCATTCTTATCTATATCCATTTCCTTTCTTTGCTTCTATTTTTCTCTACTCGTAGCTCTCAGGAGTTTCTAAACGCTTATTATATACAGTAGAGCTGCAATACAAAACAGTTCAATTTATCAATGTCACTTCATTAAATATGCCTCTCACTTGGGAGGTTCATATGCCACCAACAAACAATTGCCTACTCACCTCGTGTTCTTCCGTCACAACTATTAAATACGATCCTGAAAACCAAATAAGAAATTTGTTGTTTGGTTCAAATGAAGAATATATACAAATGAAGATAAGACATTTACAAGACTTAAGACAATTATGGTAGGATCACCTGCGAGGAGCTTAAGCATCCCAACGACACCGAAAATGGAACAGATTTTAGGGACACGCAAAGAGTTACATTCTGCTACTTGATCTGACATACATAGAAAAGAAGATTAACTATATGAGAGAGATCTATAGAGCAAAGATTCTATAAATTGGCAAAAGAGAAAACCTACCAATGAGTTTCATGGAGCCATCAAGACGACTAATGTCCAAACATGAAGCTCCAGAACCATTGGTTGGTTCGATGACGTACTGATCAGGAAATTCCCATAAACGCAACCCAGAGTGTAATTTGTGTCGACCCTCCATAGCTTAAAGCAAGAGAATGAAGAATCATTCACTTTTCCTGAGTGGATTGAAATGACGTTCAAGAGATCTTAAACTAGGCAACGGAATTTGCTCTATTAAGGCCCCCTGAGGCAGTGAGAGTGAGACCCGTTCAAAACTTGGATCCGTACAACACGTTACGTTGACCAAAAAAATAAGTCCGCATTTATATCTTTTGATGTTAATTTTGGCATTGATCATATCTTATTCTGATAATCACCTGAAGTGTTTTCTTAGCTTTGACTTTTGGACTAAAAACACAAGTAACTTGCCGGAACAGGGACGAGAGAGGACTGAGATATTGACACGGCTCAATCAGATCAGTTAGTAAAAAGAATCTGACTGAACCGAGCCAATATCAGAGGGACTCTCTCTGTTACATAGAGTATCTGTATTGTAAAAGAGACAAGAACAGAAGTGTGAATGTCTGTCTGTAGGGGATGAAGATGAAGAAAAAGGGGAATGAATTGAATGTTCAACTGCAACTTTGTGAAGCATTTAATACATCTGATATTCTCGATGCACCAAACCTGGGCCAACCTCATAATTTTTAATTCCCTTTTTATTCAACTTAACCAGATTATCTGATTCATGTTATTTCACACTTATCCCTTTTGTCTGCTTCGGTCCTTTAGTTTCTGCAACTTCATGTTTTTTTCCCACTTCATTAAAAGCTGAGAGAGACATGCATACATAGACTGAAAATAATGCATTTCATCTTTAGTCTTATTTCTTCCATTTACATTACACATTTCCTCAGCTGTTCATTCATACATCTTTCCGTTTTTCTTTTGAAAATGCGTGCGGTACCCAATAGATCTAACTTAGATACTTCCTCTCAGTACACGAGAGATACCATCAATCTAAGAGCATCTTATATATCCATACCCTTAGTTTTCGTAGCTCTTGCATTCTTATCTATACATCCATTTCCTTTCTTTGCTTCTATTCTTCTCTACTCGTAGCTCTCAGGAGTTTCTAAACCCTTATTATATACAGTAGAGCTGCAACACAAAACAGCTCAATTTATAAATGTCACTTCATTATTATACCTCACACTTGGGAGTTCATATGTCACCAAACAAACAATTGCTTACTCACCTCGAGTTCTGAAGCTTCTTCAATCTGTCCCTCCACATCGCTACAAAAATGCGTAAAGACCAATAATTTAACCAGTCTGTTATGCACACTGGAAATAGATGTCATGCAGAATAATTTGTATACCTGCATCCATGTATCTTTCCTCTTTAGAGGCCAAATCCATATTCCTCATTAGTTTAAGCTCTTCCCATAAAGGGTCTGGTCCATCTGGAGCGCTGAGCAAGAACACCCACCATGTGGTTAGCAGTGACAGAGTGAGACAGTGTAGCTAAGCCAGGAGATTCATTAACGAACTAAATACTAAATACCTGTCGAGGATAATATCGAAAATAGGCTTTACGTCCTGTGGTCTGCCTCCATAACCAATTTTTATAGCCTCTTCCAGGACTATTTCTTTATTTACATATATTGGAGCCTGTGAAATATGATGAACAAAAAATGTTATTACAGAACTCTAGCGTCAGCGGAGCATAACAAGATTTTTCTGTTCGAGAAATAGACAATCATAATGGTAGTTTTCACCATTTCAAAAGGAAACACAGGTAGCATACCTGGCATGCTCTTGCAACGTTGATGGCATCTGATGGGCGTGAATCAATGCATATAAAATCAGTGTCCCCTGGCTGCAGCAGAAATGGTTAACCTAAGACATAATGACTTTTGACAAAACGTTTCAGAGCTAAGAGGAAGTATTGTAGTCTTTAGCTTACCTTGCCAAGACATAGACTTGCATAATAAGTGTTTAAAACTCTACTTGTAAACTTCACCATTTTAACCTGGTAATAATAAAGTACAACTTGTTAACTAAATGACAACCACACTTAGAAGAACTAACAAGCGTGTTGGTAACGATACTTTACTTCANAAAGGATGTAACTGGAACTGCAAACATCAAAAGCGTAAAACATGAGAGGATAATACCTCAGTCTGGCCTTCCAGTTGTACATCTAATAATTTCTCAACAGCAGCATCCCCTGCAAGTGAGTCAGTGTCATGAAAGTTAGCACCATCAGAAATAAGGAGAGATGTGAAGTATGAATTCAGGTACATACCAACAATAACGGGAAGCAAGTAGTCTCCATCACACGAGATCTTGAGAAAAATAGTGGGGTGCTTAAATTGACGGAGAAAGCCAAGCCCAATAGGGACAACACCAACCCTGGATTCATTGACGGAGAAAGCCAAGCCCAATAGGGACAACACCAACCCTGGATTCGCTAGCTCTGACAGCAAATGGAGGTAAATGCCTAGAATTTTGCCAAATTGAATCTTCCTGGAATTCATGTTTCCTCATTTTTGTAATGCATACTTGTCTCTGTAACACAAAATTCAGCAATGTAAGATACATGCAAGATCAATAAATGGCTAATGCTGCAAAATTCCCTTAAATCAGTCAATTCCACTTGGAAAAGTGTTGCTACATTTAGACCGTCCATTAGTTCATATGATGGACAGGTCGAGACAATAAAAAGGATACTATAGCTACGTTAATGGAATCTTTCAAAACAAGATAAAGGTATAAAAGAGGTAAAATGAAATTAAGATTGGGACCAATTCTGTAAAGGGTAACCCTAAAAGGAAAAGGGATCAAAATCACAATCAGAGTTACACAGTAGGAAGATCAAATTCAAAAAATAGAATAAAGAACAGTCACATTTGGAATTGGGAAAACAAGGTAAACCTGCAACGAGGACAGAAGCTTGAAGAAACTCAAGATCGGGATCACCAAGACCAGATCTAGAAGTAGAGCTACCGTGTGTAAAACCACAACAAATACGATGAGAAATCTTAGGGAGACGATGAGAACGAAGCGATCTAAAGTTCAATGGGGTACAACAGCGAAAGGAGGAAGGAGAAGGTGAATTTGAAGATGAAATGGAAGCGGAGATCGAACGAGTACAGGCCGTGGAGTCGGAGAAGAAGATGGCTAGATCGGAGGTAGGAAGAGAATAGAAGGTAACTCCGGTCATGGTGATAGAGAAAGAGAGAAAGATGAAGTAGAGCACAAAAGTAGGAGAATTGAGAGAGACAGAGAAAGAGAGAGGCGTGAATAGATGGATATTTAATTCTATAATAATAACTCGTTTTTTTTTTTTTTTTGGTTAGAACAATCAAGTAAGAAAATGTTATGACCTGTAAGGATAAGGTTATCTTGTTTATGACCTGTAAGGATAAGGTTATCTTGTTTAATCAAACTTGCTTAGCTTTAAAATTGTAAAATAAACACGTGGGTCTCTTTTGTTAATACGTTCAAATGTCGATGTAAAAAAGTTGATGGATAGAGTTGACATGGAATGATAATTATTGGAGTGCATAGTGCCTAATTGCTTTTGTTAGTGTACATTGTAATCATTTATCATTTATGACCTGTAAGGATAAGGTTATCTTGTTTAATCAAACTTGCTTAGCTTTAAAATTGTAAAATAAACACGTGGGTCTCTTTTGTTAATACGTTCAAATGTCGATGTAAAAAAGTTGATGGATAGAGTTGACATGGAATGATAATTATTGGAGTGCATAGTGCCTAATTGCTTTTGTTAGTGTACATTGTAATCATTTATCATGTCTTTTTTGGCCGTCCATAATATTAGCAAAAGGCTTTAAAAGACAAAGAAAAAGAAAAGGGATTTAAAACCCAACTTACAACAAGTACACAAGACACAATTTCTGGTGAAGCCCATTAATAAGATTTATGGGAGTGTTCTATAACATTCATATACTAGTGTTAATCTCGTTTCCGACATGGGATTTTAACACTGTTCCTCAAAATGATGGCTACTCTTTAACGCATCTCGAACCGAATTCCACTTTTTAACCATGGCCAAGAGAGACGTGCATAAGATCAACAAAAAACTCGGCAAATCGATTTATTTTCCAACAAAAACTATTTTATTTTAGCTATTTTCATAAATAAAAAATTTACACTAAAGCAAAAGGAATTAAATGAATCTTATTTAATCTAATTTGAGTCTTTGTATCTTCTATTCTTCAAGAATCATTAGGTCCGAGATTGTAGCTCCACCATTCAGTTCGAAGTGAAGTATCAACTGAACTAATTTTCATCAAACTTCCATTCTTCTTGCTTCTTTGAAACAAAAAATAAATACTAATTTCTCTCTTATTTAAATGTTTTATATATAGTTGGACCACAATAATAATATTTTGAAATCTAATTTTTCATGTATCAAGTTTAATGTTGGTTTAGTATTATAGATAAAATTGATATTTAACTTTCAAATAAGGGAAATATTAATATTTAACTTTTATTTTGGAGACAAATATTTAACTTTTATTTTGGAGACAATAATGAGGAGAAATTTGAGGAGGAGTTAGTTTGATGGATAACAATCAAGATACCATAGTTTTTGTGGAGAAATATGTCCTTTTTCCTTTCTTTTGTGTCTATAAAAACGAACACAAGCCTGAAAAAACGTTACTTTTCTTAATTTTTCAGACAAAAAAACAGATTCAACCCCTCTTCAACGCTTTTGTCCGAAGAAAGAAAGATGATTGGATTTTGTTATGTATCTCCTCTCTCCCTCCTTCATGGGATCAAAGATTCCTTTCATTTCGCAATCTCTACCCTCCTCTCCAACCTTTTCTCAGCTCTTTTCATCTTCTTTTTCGCTTTAGGTTTGTTCGCTCTATCATTCATCAATTCTTTATGGTTGGCTTGCTTTGTGATCAAAGTTTTGATTTTTGTTTTATTTTTGTTTTGGGGGGGATTTCAAGTGGGGACTTTGGTAGGAGCATTGACAGGAGCTTTGATTGGTCAAGAAACGGAGAGCGGATTCATTAGAGGAGCCTCCGTTGGGGCTATCTCAGGTGCTTTCTTCTCCATCAAAGTCTTTGAATCTACCCTCCTCCTCTGGCAATCTGATGAGTCCGGGATTAGATGTCTTCTTTACTTGGTAACATCATCAATCATTACACACAACCACTCATTCAATCCCCTTTTTTATTTTATGCTCAATGCTTTCCCTATTCATATAGATTGATGTCATTGCAAACCTTTTAACCGGGAGGCTTGTTCGTGAGCAGGTAACAACCCAACTCAATCATTCTCTAGAACATATCTTTCACATTCATATTCAGTTCTCACATATGATCCATTTTGTATCATATACAGATGGGAGCTTTGGAGTCTCAGTTTCAGGAGCATACAGACATTTTTGATCACTCCATTTCAAATGGTATCGTAAAGGACTCTCTCGACAGGATCCCAAAGGTCCGAATCACTGACATATCTTGTGAGATTGTCTCTTGCTCTGTCTGCCTTCAGGTTTGTCTCACTTTTCTTCATGTCATGCTTTCTAAATATCATCTTCCAAGGTACTTAGATAGAATTAATCAACTAAAGTTTTGTGGTGACAAAACAGGACTTTCAGATGGGAGAAACAGTTAGAAGTTTGCCACAGTGCCATCATATGTTCCACTTACCATGCATAGACAAATGGCTTCTCAGGCATGCTTCTTGTCCATTGTGCAGAAGACATCTTTGAATTTGAATGAATCTCTTTATTCTTTTCTTCTTTGTAAATGTTGTATATATGCCGATACGCACACAAACACACACTACTAGCATTCCTTGATTATTTAGATTACACGTTTCAGATTTTGAAGCAACCAATCATTGTAACTACACTCATCTCTTGGAGTTTCTGCTTATTTCTTACTCATTCTTTTGCTTTGGCTTCATCATTCTTTCAAGTTCCATTTATATTAAGAGTGGAATTGGGTTTGCATAAGCAATGTCATCAACGATCCTAAACAGAGCAACCCATCATAGTGGTCCATTGGCTAGAAAAGTGAGAGGACAAATAGAATAATTAGGCATCCAACGACCCAAACAGGGTATCTCAGAAGCAGCGTACCAGACGACAAGAATGCAGTAGCAGACAACACTAAGCCCTCTTGTTCTAAGTATTACTACCCTGGACATATGCTTCCATTTCAAATACTGAAGATAAAATAGTCTGAAACAAGAGAGAGACAGCAAAAGAAGTTGCTTCCTCTCTAAACGGGGCAATGCATCCAGCATTTCAGCAGCTTCTTTAGTTATCCCTGCTTATGTTTCCTGGTTATGTTTACATCACAGAAACGTTCTTTGACTGTACCAATGGTCTGGTTATGTTTACATCACAGAAACGTTCTTTGACTGTACCAATGGTCAAAGAAGTATGTACAGAGGGAAGATCCATAAAGAAACTCATAGGTGTTTATTTTTTTGAAAAGCTGACTGTTTTTACATTCCACAAAGCTAGTTACAACGTTGGTATACATAAGTGGGAACAAAAAGAACACAATAATTATCTCTTACAAGTAACAAATGCTCAGGATTTGGAGAATGCACGGAGCGTGGCATCCAACGCCTCCCGATCATAATCTCCTGTGAAAACGCAGTTTCCCAGTGGGCCTTTGAGAAGAATCAGCCTCAGTAGTCCGTCTGCCACTTTCTTGTCCACCTGTATACCACACATTTCAGTCTATCTTTGGATCAAAAGATGCTAACTCTATTTACATCTGTATTTCATCACTGACTCACCGCCATTATGGACTTGAACATGCTGACTGTCATGCTCTCTGGCGGTGTTGTAGGCAATTTCGCCCGTTCTAGGATCTTGTTCACTCTCTTAACAATTGATTCGTCGATCCAACCAAGACGATATGACATGTCCACTGCCATTACCTGAGTATATATAAAACTTGTGAACAAAAGAGAGAAGAGGGTGGTTGGCAATATGGCAGGTAGAAGGAGATACCGTGCCAGCTGCAACAGCTTCTCCACATGAAGCCACTCTCCATAACCAAAGCCAGTTTCTATGGCCTGCAAAAAAGAAAGGATAAGGAGATGGAGTGGACCTTTTTGGCCCGCAAAGAAGGAAACAACCAAAGAAGCTGTCATAAACTACTTACATGGCCAAATGTATGACCCAAATTCAGGGTTGCTCGCAAGCCGCTTTCTTTCTCATCTTGTGAGACGACGTCTGCCTTGTTTTCACATGATCGCTTTATAGCAAAAGCTAATGCAGCTGGATCTCTGTGATGGAAATTATCACTTAGTTTCTACAGGGATAGACTCAAATGTTTTTTGTTTTGGGCACACTCAATATTACCTTGCCAACAACGCTTCAATGTTTTTCTCCTGCCATTCAAAGAACTCGGCATCCCTGATAAGACCGTACTTGATCACTTCAGCTAGACCTGATGCCATCTCCCTATCTGGCAAAGTGTTCAACGTGTCAGTGTCAACTAGCACACAAAAGGATAAGGAGATGGAGTGGACCTTTTTGGCCCGCAAAGAAGGAAACAACCAAAGAAGCTGTCATAAACTACTTACATGGCCAAATGTATGACCCAAATTCAGGGTTGCTCGCAAGCCGCTTTCTTTCTCATCTTGTGAGACGACGTCTGCCTTGTTTTCACATGATCGCTTTATAGCAAAAGCTAATGCAGCTGGATCTCTGTGATGGAAATTATCACTTAGTTTCTACAGGGATAGACTCAAATGTTTTTTGTTTTGGGCACACTCAATATTACCTTGCCAACAACGCTTCAATGTTTTTCTCCTGCCATTCAAAGAACTCGGCATCCCTGATAAGACCGTACTTGATCACTTCAGCTAGACCTGATGCCATCTCCCTATCTGGCAAAGTGTTCAACGTGTCAGTGTCAACTAGCACACATTGTGGTTGGTAGAATGCACCGATCAAATTCTTTCCAAGACGATGATTTATGCCTGTTTTGCCACCTACAGAAGAATCAACCTGCACAGAAATGAAATGAATTGCAACAACAAATAAAAATGTCTTAATGCGTGTTCATTCCTAATGTACAGTAGAAAAAAGTACTTGTGCCATAACAGTGGTAGGAATTTGGATGAAATTAACACCACGCAGGTAAGATGCAGCAGCATAGCCACACATATCGCCTATCACACCTCCTCCAAGCGCAACAAATGTACATTTTCTATCTAGGCGAGACTCAATGGCCTTGTCAAAGACTTTCATAAGAGTATCCTAGATAAATGTACATTTTCTATCTAGGCGAGACTCAATGGCCTTGTCAAAGACTTTCATAAGAGTATCCTAGATAGAACAAACAGTCACAATAACTCATGATTACTATTGATTCGCTATAATAAAGCAGGGAAAACTAAATCGAAGATGACAATTACCATGTCCTTGTATTTCTCTCCATCAGGCAAAATTACACTCTCCACGGTGACGTTAGGATTAATGACAATTACCATGTCCTTGTATTTCTCTCCATCAGGCAAAATTACACTCTCCACGGTGACGTTAGGATTACCTCTGGTTAAAGCATCTATAGTCTTGTCGAGGTATAGAGGAGCAACTCGCTCATTGGTGACCACAAGCACTCTTTTCCCGTGAACATGCCTACATACATTCAGTAACAAATTATATAAGAACAATCTTAAGTAAGCTGAGCTATAAAAAAAAGAAGACTTTCTTCAACACATTCGACAGGCGTCAAGCGCAGATAAAAAGGGTCTTATGGGACAAATTTAAAAGATGAGACCTTTGGAGAAGTTCTGACTGATCGAGTAAGCCGGCGCCGATATAGATCGGATAACTCCGGTTGCCCAAATCAACGTCGACGATAGTGGGAGAAACGATGGAGCGTTTATCTTGCCAAATCAACGTCGACGATAGTGGGAGAAACGATGGAGCGTTTATCTTGAACTGGTTCGTTCATCACCTGGCTAGCACTTACGCGAAGACGAGAGCGAAGAATAGGCGTGGAGGATAAAGATAGTTCTCTACGTTTAGACTTTGAAGTAGCTGACGGAAAGCAAAAGGTTTGGGGAGCAATCAAGCCCGGGTTTTCAGTGGAGTTGAAAATCTTTGAGGAGGAGGCGACGTTAGAAGAGATAGACAGCGAAATGGTGTTAGCAGCCATTGAAATCGATTCGGATCAGAATTCGGGTTTGGGGAGAGAGTCGAATTAAAGAATTTGGTTTGGTGAAGATTGACATTAAAATGCCGACTTGTGGTTTGGTGAAAAAGAGGGTGGGTGAGAAAGAGTCGCCATTGGAGGTTGCTCGCTATATTTTTGACGGTTTAGATTCAACCCGTGAGATCAACGGTCCTAATATGGACACGTCAGGTGAAAAAACTGAGCGTTGAAAAAATTGTGGGTTGGTGAAGAGAAGACTGATCAAAGTTTTCAGTGGAGTTGAAAATCTTTGAGGAGGAGGCGACGTTAGAAGAGATAGACAGCGAAATGGTGTTAGCAGCCATTGAAATCGATTCGGATCAGAATTCGGGTTTGGGGAGAGAGTCGAATTAAAGAATTTGGTTTGGTGAAGATTGACATTAAAATGCCGACTTGTGGTTTGGTGAAAAAGAGGGTGGGTGAGAAAGAGTCGCCATTGGAGGTTGCTCGCTATATTTTTGACGGTTTAGATTCAACCCGTGAGATCAACGGTCCTAATATGGACACGTCAGGTGAAAAAACTGAGCGTTGAAAAAATTGTGGGTTGGTGAAGAGAAGACTGATCAAAAAGAGAAGACTGATCAAATTACATTTAAGAATATAACATGTTGGCCCAAATCAATCATGTCTCTGGAAAAAACTGAAGCACAAATGTACGAATCTCCATTGGAGCAAGTTCTACTTCTAAAGTCGACTTGTCAACAGGTCCTCCTCTTACCGGACTAGAAGGTTGTTCAGCTTCACCCTCCACTTTCCACTTCATCTTCTTCTTCATCTTTGCTTTCTCTTGATTCGCTGACAAACTCATTTCCGTCACTTCTTTGATTATTTTCCCGAAAAACATCTTCTTCAGATCAACTTTAGCGAGTATCGAGTATTCACTGTCTTCTCCAACCTTTCAAGTTGATTACAGTTATATATACCCCAATTCAAACAAAATTGTCAGACTCATGTACGTACCTCGTAGAGATGAGCGAGACGGAGAAGTACATTCCCAAGATCAAGCTCTTGAAGAGTGATGAGAGCTATGTTTGGAGGCAAGGTGTAGAGAGGATCCATGACATAACCTTTGCCTGTATTGGAAGCTTTCCATGTCTCTTTGTTCCCATGTGTGAATGCCAATAAAAGAGGAGAGTATATTTCCTGCCCTGTCCCTCGTCTCCACCTCCCTCCTTCTCCTACCTTATTTATGCTTACATAGTAATTTCCACGAACTATTAATCCTGCGCATGTATAATTCACACAGACAGTTTCCGCAAGGTTCTCCTCAACTCCTCTCGAGTCATCCAGGCATAAACTCCTGTTTCCATGTTTTTCACTCTCAACCACACATTAATGTTTACAGACTAATAAGTAATGACAGTGATGGTATGTATTTGGAACCTGTGAAGCATCATTTCTATTTCACCATCCTTTATACTAGCACCCCCTGTCGCTCGATCAACCAACACTGACAACTCTGCTTTCTCATCTTTTATGTACATCCCAACATTTAGCTGAAGAATCATAATAACAAATTTTATTACTGCAAACTATCTACTTTCTTGATTTTTCAATTGCACATTAATAGTTTACCGGATAGTAGTTTCCTGCTATTGGCTCATTCACTTCGAGAAGCCAGTCTGTTCGTTTATCTCGGACCTGCAGTAGAGTTTACTTTCAATTCTCAGATTTACTATATTTACTCTTTACTCTTTGGTGTTTGAAATATGTGATAACATAGAAAATTATGTGTACCCGTTTCAGAAAGTCTCTTCCATTAGAGTCAGTATAGAACGCCTTCTCTGTAGTCATATTTGTTACCATTCGTGTGATAACCTCTTTCCCCATGAGATCACTATTATCAACTGGAATTGGACCAATCTGCAAAAGAGAATAACCATGAAAGATATGTTTATCCAAAAAAAAACACATTAAGAACCTGAACTAGAGTTTTGGAGAACACTCACAGTGAACTCAAACTCTGCATGCTCTTTTTCTTTGTACAGTCTTACCACCTAGGTGACACAAGTACGTATCAACTAAGGATTCTAAAATATAGCATGCTCTTTTTCTTTGTACAGTCTTACCACCTAGGTGACACAAGTACGTATCAACTAAGGATTCTAAAATATAATCACTTGCCTTTGCAGCTATCTATTAATGACAATTTGTATAAGGCATTACAAATTTACAATTACCACAAAATGGGACTTAATTACCTGTGATACCCACGGGCTAAACTGCTGGTGCACCTCATCTACTAGAGGCCCTTGCACAATCTGCAACTTTGGCTGCAAATTACTACACGTGAGTAAACCAATATTTTGCCAATGAAAGCATCAGTCACAGTCTGAATCTTCCATACAAGTATTTACTTCTAGGATTATATGTTACTTCAATCATGTAGATTTTATTTAAGGCCACTATTACATTATATTGTCCTCCTCCTAAGTAATGATGTTGTGTAGAAAAACATACATATTCTTCATGATATATCCAGTAGCATCTCAATGCTACTGGATTATCAACTCACGATTGAAATTCGGCTATATGGCTATACTGATCAATAGACTCACTTTCGATGTCGAAACCGGATAAGCCAAGGAACCATTAGGTCGAAATATATAAGCACCGGAAGCCTGGAGATCTTTTGCGTCCCCAACATTTGAAGCATACCAGAAATAGTTCTGATCCACCAGTATGTCAACCTGAACGATATTAATTATTAAGAACAGTTGTGTTTGAATCTTTTGTATTGATCCACCAGTATGTCAACCTGAACGATATTAATTATTAAGAACAGTTGTGTTTGAATCTTTTGTACAACCATCATTTCCCAAATTAATGTACCAAAAAAAAAAGGTTCAGTGTGTGAGAGTAAACGAAACATTACTCCTGTCCTGGAGTTGTACATCCGTTCTAGAAGACCAGAGTCTGGAGAAAACAGCATCTTTAGATTTCCTGGACCAATTTCGGTCGTATGGTTCACCCTACTAACCATCACTGAAGAGAGTTTGTGATTGCTGCTTCCTATATCATGCAAGATAAGATAAGAGAATCATCATCAGGGAAATGCACATGTATAATTTCCGTCAAAATCTGTACAGCTAGCTTGAGTCTTTCTCTCCATACCTTCCCCGGATGCTTTAGATATGAAGAATGTGTTCCAACCAAGTGGAGGTATTGTTACTTTAAACACGAGCCAATACTTTGGAATCTGGGTTGAAGATATACCTACATAAGCTTTTACATAGTAACTTCTGAGGCTCTCCTGTCCTGGAGTTGTACATCCGTTCTAGAAGACCAGAGTCTGGAGAAAACAGCATCTTTAGATTTCCTGGACCAATTTCGGTCGTATGGTTCACCCTACTAACCATCACTGAAGAGAGTTTGTGATTGCTGCTTCCTATATCATGCAAGATAAGATAAGAGAATCATCATCAGGGAAATGCACATGTATAATTTCCGTCAAAATCTGTACAGCTAGCTTGAGTCTTTCTCTCCATACCTTCCCCGGATGCTTTAGATATGAAGAATGTGTTCCAACCAAGTGGAGGTATTGTTACTTTAAACACGAGCCAATACTTTGGAATCTGGGTTGAAGATATACCTACATAAGCTTTTACATAGTAACTTCTGAGGCTGCTCGTGACATTATCCATGGGGATGTATTGAGCATCAAGGGTGTTTCCAAACGAATCTTCCACACTTAGGCCAACATCATTGACCTAAGGGTGTTTCCAAACGAATCTTCCACACTTAGGCCAACATCATTGACCTGGTAGATACGGTAACTCTTAGTACAACAAACATAGAATTTGATCTTTAAGGAGCAAATAAACTAAATTAAACAAGTAAACAGATGCATGAGACATAACTGGTATCCTGATGAAATCTGTACGATTCCATCCAAGGGAGTTATAGGCCACCAGGATCTGAACATCAAACACTGAAAAAGTTGGAACCTAAGCTGAGATGTGAACTGCATCTTGTTAAGAGATATGATGCCTTTACCAAGCTATTGTGGTCTGGAATGGTTTCTTCTGACGCTGGACAATAGGTGATATTCATCAAAGAGCACTGCTCATTTGATGCCAAGAGAAGGTATATAAAGGTGATTACTAGAACCACACAACAATACAAGAGGAAAAAAAATTGAACTTCAGAAGAATTTAACCTGTCTGAATGGTCTTCCAGGCTGTGTGCAGCCACTTTTTGGTGACTTTTTCAATAAGCACGCCAGCGCAAAATTCACCACAGCTTCTGCCTGCGGAATATATGATGAAATCAATTACTGATTAAAATAGACCAGACTAAAAAGAAAGAGAAGAATTTTCATCTTACCTCAGTACCACCAACAGCTAGGCGTTTCATGTAGTCATCTGTTACATGCTGCTTGGCAGTTCCAGAGACAGCATCATGGTGCTGTGCTATTCCTAAAGCATCCCCAAGACTGCTAGTGTTTGGACCTTCAGATTTCTTGCCCACCAGAAATTCAAGTTGCCTTGCTGCCTGTTTGGGGAAAGGAATCAAATCAACCAAATTCAAGGCCATGTTAAGTTTTTGAATCGTCAACTAGGACACTAGGATACAGTTTGATACCATGTAGTATCCACTAAGAGCCCCTAACATATCTTTTAAGAGCAGGACGGCTAGTGAAGTAGCCAGTCCAGTAAGCATATGCCCGATCTGCATATCTGCAAGAGTACAGAAACAACTATGGTGGGATGCAAATTTAGTTGGTTACACACAAAAAAAAAAAGGCACTCACGGGAAAAAGTCACAGTCTTGAGAGGCCAAGTAACATTGGCATCATTCTTGGCATCAACATAGAGAGATGGTGTGGAGTATAAGGCGTTCACACGACCATCCTGTGAATGTTGAATGGAACTTGGTGAGAATCAGAATCCACCAGTGTTCCAAAACAGCAAAATTGATTGAGCAAGGAGATATCAAAACCTTGTTAACATAATGGATAAGTCTGTCCATCTCTCTGAACCAAGACTCGGGAGATATCAAAACCTTGTTAACATAATGGATAAGTCTGTCCATCTCTCTGAACCAAGACTCGGCAAACATGGTACATGGTTCCCTCGACTCACATTAGCCTATATATAATACATATCCCCATTATTTTCAGATTCCAAGATAATGCAGTTGCGCTACCATCAAAAGAAGGACTTTATCAAACTTACATAAACTAGGGCAGCATCGACGAAACTATCGACCGCTTCGTTAATGTTATAGCCATCGAATTGAGGATTGTCCTGCAAATTCGGAAGTAAATCAGATTCCCTAGAAAAAAAGAGGGGATCGAAGAAGAAGCAAACCTGGAGGGGGACATAATCATCGCTAACTTCATAGTGAAATCCAACGGGTGGGCTATAATGAACAAGAAAGACATTGGTGAAAATCTGAGAAGAAGAACCAAAAGTTTTGGATCCTCTCCAGATAACTTCTAGGGATTTCTCGACCTTTCGCTTTTCTCTGTCTTGATAATCGATTCTCGCGAAATGCAGAGAATCAAATCCTAACTACACTCACCAAACACAAAATTAAAATTGAATAAACAAATAAAAATAGGGGTTTAGGGTTTATAAGGGACCTCAGCTCCAAGGAGGTAAGCTTGAACAGAGGAATGACCAAAAGGATCAATTTGCCAAGCTGCACGTGGAGTTATATTGAAATGTTGCTTTATGAAACGATGACCCATTGTGGTTTGGTCTATCATGTCTATGTAATGACAAGTTGCTTCATCATTCATACTCCATCCTCCATTTACAAACTCAAGTTGTCCTGATTTCACAAGTCTTTTCACTAGCTCTTGTCTCTCGGAGCTTTGTTCTTCCCACCAACGCGTAAAGAAAGCCTATTTTTCATGTATACAAATATCGACAATCAATAGTACAGTTGCATAATTAAGAGAAGAAGTTATCAAAAGAATATTGCTTCACCATTTCTGCGAACACAAATTTTCTATTGGGATCACGAAGTAGTGAATCCATCACTGAATCTAGCACGTTCCTCACGCAAGCGTTCTGCAAATCACGGTTCTTAGTACGTTACACGTATGTTCAACTTGTGTTTGTATATTTGTAGTTAATACATGTACCTGGATACTATTGTTAGATCCTATATAGTACTGATCAACGGTTTTTAACCAGCCTACATCGTCATGCGAATGAGGAACAAGATGAACATTTAGTTTCCCTGGAACCACTTTAGCGTCGGTGCGGTACTTCACGTAGCCACCGCTATTAACGCTCTCAACTGATAGACGAAGAACAGAAATGATAACACAAATTGTTGTTTTCAGTAGAGGTAAACGACCAAGTTTCGCCATTTTACGATGGCTAAGTGCTCCGGTTTCAGATGTTTTGTTCTTACGAGTGTGGAGGAAACTTATAACAATTGGATAGAAAACATGGGACCAATGCCAATCGTTGGTTTTTATAGGATTTAGCCTACCATCATTTATTTATTTTTATGGCAATGTTATAAAATCTTACTTTTTATTTGACCATTAACATCTTACCCTTTTTTTTTACATCTTGTTTTGACCAAACAAAAAAAAAGATTTAACACTATTTGTTGATTAAAGCAATATTTTTTAAAAAAAAATAATTAAATTTCAATACATAAGAAATTACATTTACAACAATTTAATAAAAGATATACTCTAAAAGTCTATAACAGGTAAGTTATAAAGCATAAATTCTAAATTTCAAACTTTATTCTTTAGCCTCAAATTTTTAATCCATAAACAATAAAATATTAAATATAAACTTTTAATAATAATACTTAATTTCAATTATCTTTATTAACAATGTTTTAATCTATTTTCATATAAAATTACTGGAATATACCTTTCCATTCAATAAAAACGTTTTGACGAAAAAAAAAAAAAAAAAAAAAAATTGTCAAGGCCTTTGCCCAACCTGAGCCCTTCTCTTTTCTGTTTCTCATCCGGCTATTCTCCGACCAAACACTCTTTCTCTCTGATGGAAGAAACGTCCAAACTACAGTTGCCGGAGACATTCCTTAGCTTTCTAGAGGCCAATTCTCTTGATCCTTCAATCTACTCTAACGGAGATTCAATCCCACGATATGTAAGGTAACTCTACTCGAGACACCTCTCCTTTACTTTCCTCAAATTCCGAATATGGGTTTTGAAATCCAGAGCTCCGTTTGAAGGTTGAAACCTGGGTTCGAGGATGTTATCGAAGAGATTGAATCCGAAATTAACTGTAAACTAGAGAAGGTTACGTGGTTACCTGGGTTTTACTCTATTTCACCAGATGTTCATATAGCAAGATCCAAAGCGTATCAGCAAGGGATGGTAATAGCAATGAAACAAATTTTCTCCTCTTACTGATTCACTGATCTTAACCTTTTTCTTTTCTTTCTCCGGATTTCAGATGTACGGAATTGATGCAGCTTCTGGTGCAGCTGTTTCAGCTCTTGGTATCTCCCCTGGAGACCATGTCTTGGATCTTTGTGCCGCTCCTGGTACTATCTCATTGGTTGCTGATTTGGTTTCGTTAATGTCATTTCATCCTTGTAACTTCATTAAAGGGGATAATACTATCAGGTGCTAAACTGTGTATGATGCTTGACCTTCTGGGTCAGAATGGCACTGCAACGGGTGTAGATGTAGCTAGGCATCGTCTTGCTGCCTGCAGAACAATGCTTCAAAAATATGGGCTTGGTGAAAGGAGCCGACTTTTTCTAGCTGATGGAACCACTTTCTCAGTGCCACCGACCACAGACTTACCATGTAATTGCAATACTTCAATCGTATGTTCCTTTTATATGTTTTAACATGTACTAATGAGGTCATTTGCTATGCTGATATTTAGGTGAGTCATCTGTTGACGATCATGAAGAAACATTCAAGCAGTGGACATCCCGTAGACCTTATAAGGAAAGGAAACAAGAAGCTAAGGCAAGGAAGAATTTTGTTTTGCCGCAGAATGGACAGACGGAAATTATATTTTATGGACAGAGTTCTGGAGTCATTGGGCGGAAAAAGGCGGAACTTTATAGATCGCTTGACCAAAACGATTATGCATATCATGGCTATGACAAGGTGAAATTGTGATCTAGCTGATGCAGATACAGTCACTTAAGAAGTCTCATAACTTAAGAACTGAAGTGGGATTTGCAGGTTCTTGTGGATGCAGAGTGTACACATGATGGTTCAATCAAGCATGCAGAGTGTACACATGATGGTTCAATCAAGCATATCCAGAAATTTGAGCAATGGGGTTGGAAAACGCTGGAACGCCGTGTACTGTCTGCCGAGAGAACCGATATAAGTTTAACAGCTCTACAGGTAAATTCCATAACTCTATTTGTTTCACATATGTCTGCCCTTGTGTTTGCCTCTGTGGTGATCAGCAACAAGGTCTTTCATTGCAGTTGAATCTACTGAGAAATGGATTTAGATTGTTGAAAGAAGCTGGCACCCTAGTGTACAGCACTTGCAGGTGAACAATGCTATCACAATATGGAAACACACACAAATGAATAAACTTGCTGTGGTTTTGCCTTTCTTCTTCCTTTAACCTGATTCATTGATCTAAACCGTGCAACTATCAGCTTGACGCACGCCCAAAATGAAGACGTGGTGGATCAGTTCCTTGCTGAAAATTCCTCTGCAGGTACGGTTGTATATCCTCCTGTTCTTTACATATGGACTAGCTGGAAAACTAAAAGAAAACTCAATTACGATGATGCAGAGCTAGTGAAGATTGAAGCAGCCAAAGATTGGCCATGTAAAAGTGGTAGAACACCTAAAACACTGCGTTTTGATCCTTCAACCTCGGCAACCAGCGGCCTTTTCATTGCAAAAATCAGGAAATTGTCACCCACCACCCAGTGAAATAGAGAAGAATGTATTGTGATGACTCTACCCAAAGTTGGCTACGTTTAGCTTTCATGTGTTCATCTGAAGAATACAAAGTGGATTGGATTGCTTGGAAGCCCTTGTATTGGTTATGAGATTGCCTAATCCCAATTTATGATTTGTAGCTCTAGATTTTTCTCTACATATCTAATTGTAAGGTTGATTTTAACAAAAACAACAAAACTGACTTTTACATTTTTACACACCAGAGACCCTTTTTGTAATAGCGCCCTGAGAAGCTTCCTTAATAAACTTCAACATTCCACTGCTCACTCCTCTTCAGTTGCTTCTTGTACTCCAACCAATCAATCCCTAATAAAGCAGTCATGTTTAGAGACACCTTCAAATGTATTTATTTATTTATATGCAATGAAATGAATGTTCTTACCATCTTTAGCAGCAAGTGAGACCATAATGTCATCAATACCCTTCTCCATACCCTTAAGACCACACATGTAAACAGCAAGTGAGACCATAATGTCATCAATACCCTTCTCCATACCCTTAAGACCACACATGTAAACGAAGGTGTTGTCTTTCTTCAGTAACTCCCACAGCCCTTCTGCATACTCTGCCATTCTTGTCTGAATGTACATTTTCTCTCCCTTCTCGTTTGTTTGCTCTCTGCTCACCGCAAAGTCCAGCCTGAAGTTGTCTGGATTCTTCTCCTTCATCTTCTCAAACTCCTATTTTTATACCCATTCATTAGCTACACTAATCAACAACAGCTTTTGTACCTCCTGAAAACATTCACATTTAGCTTTTGTACCTCCTTGTAGAGCAGTGAGCTGCTTGTGTCAGTCAGTGAGTTTGCTTCTGGTTTCACCTTGTAGTCCTCGTGCTCTTCGAAGAACATTTTCCACAAAAATGACCTGAATGGCGCTATTCCAGTTCCTGTTCCAAGCTAAGGAAACAGAACTAATCACTACAACTGTTAATTATATCACAAAAAGAATCATCCTCAAGTGATATGACAATACCATGATGATGGTGGCATTTGGGTCTTTAGGCATAAGCATTTCCTTCCCAACAGGTCCTGTGATCATTGCTTCATCACCAGGCTTCAAATCACCTAAGAAAATAACAAAACATCACAAACAGTAACAACAGTTTAACGGTTATAATCAATCCCATCACAAATTCTTCTTACACAAGAAGTTGGAGCAGACACCCTTAACAATCTCTCCACTATCATTTGTGTAAACTAATCTCTTGACGCAGAGAGAAACCTGCAACAAAAAAAGATACATTGCCATATAAGAAACCTGCAACAAAAAAAGATACATTGCCATATAAGAAAAGATCATCTTTTTTATTAACTTGTAGAGGTTGATGATGTAAAGCTTACAGTTTTGGAGTCTCCAAAGTCACCAATGGCACTGCTGGCTATTGAATATAACCTCAGCTTGTGTGGCTTCCCGTTCTTATCAAGTCCCTCAGGAATCACTCCTATAGATTGCCCTTCTCTATAAGGAATCTCACCTAATTTTCATCATCATCTCTCAAAGAACTTACTCACTTGGAAAAATTTCCTCAGAGTACAAAGAAAGTCAAAAAGGGTACCTTCAGTGGTGAAGACAATGTGCCAGGTTTCACCGGGAGCATCATCGCCAGTGATCTTGGTGTTCAAAAGGACTCAACCAGTGTAAGGGTTCTTAGGTTTGAATTTGTTGACAACAATTCCTTCTAACAATTCCTTCTTCCTGTTTCTTTGACTCTTTCACTACTTTCAATGGCGCCTCGGTAGTCTCTGTTGTCACCTTAGCCTTCACTGACACAACTCTGCTCCTAAAGTAACACACTGTGCTCTGTATGTAATATTCATCCAGCTTTTGGTTGGTCATACTAGTTAACAGATCATAACCTGAATCAAAACATGATATATGGGATGAAACTATACCTTCTTGATAAAGATCATTTGAGAGGGAGGTTTTAATGGGGAGAGAATAGGACTTGGAGGTAGGTAAAGAGACTGTAGCACTTATAGCAGCAGCCATGCTTGATCAGCTTGGCAATCAAAGAAGAAGAACCAGAGATCAAAGTAAAAAGAAAAAAATGATAATAAGCCAAAAAAGATCAAAGAAAAAAGATTAGCTGATGATATATGATGAGGTTGTGATTGGATGTGTGTGGATTGTGCAGAGGGGAAGCCAATTGTTGCAAAAGAAAAGTTATTACAGCTTATTATTGTCCAATTTTAGCATTGACACATTCTGCCACTTTGAGACATCTTTCCTTACTGCAGATATGAATCTGTTTAATAATCAAATATCAACCAACCAGAGAACCAAAAAAGAAGATCAACGTGAGCTTTTTGTTCTTGATTTACAGGGGTAAGTATTACACAACAAAGTAATCTGCATTTGCTATTTCAAGAAATAAACATTCATCAAAATATAGAA
>CM071721.1:9359119-9373818 GCA_036630335.1 Physaria fendleri | reverse complement strand
CTAGAAAAAATTTCAAACCAATCATCAACACCAAACAATAACGATAACCGAATCCAGAATCCAAATCCAAAACCCTAAAAACCTAGAAACCGACTAAAGCCACAATCGAATCATCTAAATCCAAGAATTGTACCTTCTTATCAACAGAAACGGCTTGAGCAGCAGCGGAAGCAGAAGAAAAATCCTGAACAGCTTGCATACCTTCACAAACAATAACGATAACCGAATCCAGAATCCAAATCCAAAACCCTAAAAACCTAGAAACCGACTAAAGCCACAATCGAATCATCTAAATCCAAGAATTGTACCTTCTTATCAACAGAAACGGCTTGAGCAGCAGCGGAAGCAGAAGAAAAATCCTGAACAGCTTGCATACCTTCACGTCTCTTCTTCATCAAACTCTCCTCACGCTTGCTTTTACGGATCTCAACCATGTTGTCTTCTCTCCTCCTTCGTCCTTCCTCAGCATCAACAGCAACTTTGTACCGGTTCCGACGAACCTCAGTTTTGGCGTTAGGTCTCAGCGACATGGTTCTGGCTCGAAAAGCAAAAATCTGATAAAGCGATAATCAACTCGATCAACGAATATACAGAAACACACGCAAAGAGTGGNGACAAGTTGACCACAGCAAAACCAAAGAATATAAAGCACTTTTACAATTTATCTTTTATTTTCGTCAAAGCAACATTTATTAGGGCCATTAATGATATATGGGCTTATAAGATTAATAAGTAGACAGATTAAAGGCCCATATATCGATTTATTAGGTCAATATCGTCATTTTACATTTGACTATAAATAAAATGAAATTAGGGTTTTATTTTGCAGTGGCCGTAATTTTCTATAAATAAAATGAAATTAGGGTTTTATTTTGCAGTGGCCGTAATTTTGTATTGCTGAAAGCAGAACCTAGCCGAGCAGATCTCAGTGATGGCCAAGTCGAAGAATCACACAGCGCATAACCAATCGGCGAAAGCTCATAAGAATGGAATTAAGAAGCCAAGGAGACACCGTCACACTTCAACCAAAGGAGTAAGTCTCTGATTACATTTCAAAACTTAACTTCAATTTCTGAGTTTGATTTTTTTGGTTTTTTTTGTTGTTGAAGATGGATCCTAAGTTCTTGAGAAACCAGAGGTACGCAAGGAAGCACAATGTTAAGAGCGGCGAGAACGCTAGTGCTGAAGAATAGATCTTTTGATCATCTGTTAAACACATTTTGAGGTTCTTATGAATTTATGTTTTTCTTTTTTAAGATGGAAGGAACCAATGTAATTTCAACATTTTGTCTATTTCAGTCTCTGATTTGTTTCAATTTCTTATTATACTTGCTTGTTGATGTTCATGTACTAGACATAGAGAACCTGAATCCTGAACTGAATTTACATATTTAGGCTTGAATCAAATCTGGTGTATTCCGAAATGCTTGTTACTATTAGGTTATGTTTTCGTGAAAATAAGCATATATTAATTTGTTAAAGATTGAATCTTAATTTGCTAGAATGATTAGAAATTTGTGTAGACGACAAATTTGGTCTTTGAAGATGGATCCTAAGTTCTTGAGAAACCAGAGGTACGCAAGGAAGCACAATGTTAAGAGCGGCGAGAACGCTAGTGCTGAAGAATAGATCTTTTGATCATCTGTTAAACACATTTTGAGGTTCTTATGAATTTATGTTTTTCTTTTTTAAGATGGAAGGAACCAATGTAATTTCAACATTTTGTCTATTTCAGTCTCTGATTTGTTTCAATTTCTTATTATACTTGCTTGTTGATGTTCATGTACTAGACATAGAGAACCTGAATCCTGAACTGAATTTACATATTTAGGCTTGAATCAAATCTGGTGTATTCCGAAATGCTTGTTACTATTAGGTTATGTTTTCGTGAAAATAAGCATATATTAATTTGTTAAAGATTGAATCTTAATTTGCTAGAATGATTAGAAATTTGTGTAGACGACAAATTTGGTCTCAAATTGGAGAATTACGTAAGCACAATGTCAAGAGCGGCGAGAATGCTAGTGCTGAAGAATAGATCTTTTGATCATCTGTTAAACTCATTTTGAGGTTCTTATGAATTTATGTTTTTCTTTTTTAAGATGATAAACGAACCAATGTAATTTCAACATTTTGTCTATTTCAGTTTCTCTCTATCTTCAAAGTTATTTGATTTGTTTCAATTTCTTATTATACTTGCTTGTTGATGTTCATGTACTAGGCATAGAGAACCTGAATCCTGAACTTGAGTTTACATATTTAGGCTTGAATCAAATCTGGTTTATCCCGAAATGCTTGTTGCTATTAGGTTATGTTTTCGTGAGAATAAGCATTTATTAATTTGTTAAAGATTGAATCTTAATTTGCTAGAATGATTAGAAATTTGTGTAGACGACAAATATGGTCTCAAATTGGAGAATTACGTGGAAAACAATTTGGCAATTTGTTGTTGTTCTGGTGTGTATGAAAATAAACTAAAAGTGTAAAGACGAAGGAACCCTTGTGTAATCTCATGGATGATACATCGTGTCGTGGCTTCGAATCCTCTTGTGTAATCTCATGGATGATACATCGTGTCGTGGCTTCGAATCCTGGTCTCGACTTCTAAGTGCATTTTGGATAGATCTACCAACTACCTAAAGCCACGTGCTTATTTCTTTGACCACATAAGCTTATGTGCTTCTGAGAAGTACTAATCTCATGAGGGAAAGTATCAAAGTCTCTCCGTGGCGGCTTTTTATTGGATCTATAATTTTCTATGCTTTTACACAGCCGAAGCCCAAAACGTCACAGGCTGTTGTTTTAAAGAGTGGGAGTCAACTCGCGGCAAAGGAGAGTCCGAGTAACGTCAAATGGCTTTTTAGTGAATATCAATGGTTGATGAGGGTAGAAATGTAATTCTGTTGTAAGAATTATATTATTTTTGATGTTTTTTTTTTCTTTTCTTTCTCTTTCTTTCCTTTCGCATTTCGAAGTTTGGGGAAAGCTTTCCCGAGAAGAAAATAAAGCTAGAGGGCGCGAGAGATTGTTAATGTTTCTTCTTGGGGAAAGCTTTCCCGAGAAGAAAATAAAGCTAGAGGGCGCGAGAGATTGTTAATGTTTCTTCATACTCGGAAAGCTTTCCCGAGAAGAAAATAAAGCTAGAGGGCGCGAGAGATTGTTAATGTTTCTTCATACTCTGTATGGTGATTAGGGATTTTTTTGGTTTGATTTCGTTCCGTTTCAAGAACTGAATCTCCCGCGTGTATCGACGGCGTCTAATTCGTATCCTTTCTCGTTGTTTGAAACCCTAACTTTACTATCTTCGGTCTTTATTTCCAATTTCTCGTCTCGATTTGGTATTGGAGGTGGGAATATCAGCTATGGGCGCTCCGGAAAAGTCACAATCTAATACCAATTCTATGCAGGTGTGTCTTGAGCTCTTCCTTAATTTACTTTTTTAGCTCACTCGATTCGAGCTGGGTTGTCTTGATTAGTAGAATTTCTTTTAGAGCTTAAGTATCTATATTAAAGCACTCCCTCTTCTGAGCCTTGCTATTTATTGAAGAAATTCGTGGTGACGCAGTTCAATAGGTATCTCAGTTTGTAGAGTACATAAAAGATGAGATTTGCAATTTGATTCTTGATTTTATTAGTTTCCGTGGGTTTAGTGTAAAGGGTAGCGTAGTAAATGGGATGATCGAGGAACTGGGCACATAAGTATCGATTATGTGGAGGTCTGTTGTGATTCTAATTGGCTTCCTGAATTCCCCTGCTGCTGATATTCTTGAGCACTCATTAATGTGAAAACTATATTCAGAATTTATAGCTAAATCTAAATGCCATATGACGCAGGGATCTGAAGAACTCAATCTATTTGTAATTGATGAAGAAGATAACGAGATGTTACTTGTGCATCCCATCAACTCTGAGGATATTTACAGGAAGCAAGAAGGTAGCCTTTGTGGGTCATGGTTTAATTAGCTATGATATTTTGGGTTTCTGATTTTTTGGTTTTCAATGTACAGACACAATAATATCATGGAGAGACCCAGAGCGCTCAACAGAATTAGCTTTAAGCTTTCAAGAGACTGCAGGGTGCTCTTATGTATGGTGAGTGAAAAGAGTTTTCCTATTACCTTCTTCCTGTCATCCCTGGTTTATACAATACACAATAACTTGACTCGAAAATGGTGTTTGTAATATTCAGGGATCAAATCTGCACTATGCGACGAAATTTGAATTTTTTTTTCTTTCTAAAGCAAAGGATTACGAGGTTTGCGGAGTAGACGATGATGTTGATGATGTCAAATGATAAACGAATTGCAAACGAGATGATTTATGGAAATCAGAAGAGAAAGCTGATTGAATCAATTACTGAGAGACTCGCTCGGAGGGCTATGATCAGAAGAAGGAAAATCAAATCGTAGTCAATAAGAGGAGAGCAGAGAAGAATACATTGACAGATGGTCTGTATATAGGTAAAGTGAATATTATTGTTCTGTGAAATTGGATTCACCTTGATTCATCTTTCATGCCGTTGATGCTTTTGAATTTATTTCGTTTCTTCCTCCAGATATTATCATATCTTTCATCTTCCTTGCAGATTGTTACAGAGTTTCGTTACGGATCAGATTGCAAATGTTGATGACCTTCACATGATATTCAACTTTGTCAAGAGAGTAAGTTTCCTGTCTTACATCCACATATTTCAGAATTATCTTTTGATGTTCATTATTTCATCTTTTACATTCATTTTTGCTTAACAGTTCTCAGATCTTTGAGAAAATATTTGGAGATGAATTGATTATGGAGATTATTGGATGCCTTGAATGTAAGTAAGATGTCTTTTGGTCAAATTTTAATGATCTATTGTTCTTGTGGGTTCATATCCTAAGTTGTTCACGGACACAAGCTTTACTACTTTAGTTATTAAGGGGATAGTTCCTTACCTGACCATATAGCCATGTTTGTAATGTTTGCAGAAAGGTAACATTGTTATGTTTTCCGATGAGGTAGATGGAATATGTAGTACATTGCTTGAAAGATTGAATCTTGATATAACTTTGGTTATGAAATTTTGCAGGTGTTTACTATATATTGTAAAAAGAGTGACGAATATTACCTTCAGAATGTAGATTTGGATATCCGTTGCATAGGTCTTCTAGATACTAATTAGATTCTGTTAGGACTTTTCTTCCTATCAAATGCTGAGGATTGTTCTTGTGGTTTCATATCCTGAGTTGTTCATGGACCAAACTTTAGTTCTTTGATTATTAAGTGGATACTTCCTTACTTGACCATATAGCCGTGTTTGTAACGTTTGGATTTGCAGATGTATATATTATATCCTGTTCGATTCTTTCTCATTTATTGGCTGTTGCCTATATTTAGCAATATATGACTCTGCATTTTGTCTGACCTCACAGATGATCCTGCTATTCCTCACTCCCAGCATCACCGGGACTTTCTGAAGGAGCATGTTGTTTTTAAGGAGGTAACACAATCTTCCTTTATGCTATTGATTTGGTGTGGTTCAGAACCAGTCAAAATAGACTGTACTTTAGTATATGGTAGAGACTTTCTATTTTGACTAGAACATAGGAAGTTTATTAAATTTATTATAGACTCTTTTCCTTTTTTTTTGTAAGAAAAGAGCATGCTCACTCTGGATTCTTTGGCTTTTAGAAGTGAGATTACTATTTAGGATGATTGCATTGGATTCTTTGGCTTTTAGAAGTGAGATTACTATTTAGGATGATTGCATTGTTGTTTCTATTCTTTAGTACATCCCTTTATTTTGCAGGCTATACCAATTAAAGATCCCTTAGCCTTGTCGAAAATACACCAGACATACAGAATTAATTACTTGAAGGTTTGATCCTATAATTTTCTAATAACCTTTACGCCCATCTTTTTGTTGTTTTTAAGTTTCTCACCTTTCTAATAACCTTTACGCCCATCTTTTTGTTGTTTTTAAGTTTCTCACCTTCTGCCACCTTTTGCAGGATGTTGTGTTAGCTAGAGTACTAGATGATGCTGTAGTTGCAAACTTGAATTCATTAATCCATGCGAACAATGCCATTGTAAGTTGTCCATATAAATGCTATCACGTATATGACATCAAAAGCTTGCATTCCATATTCTTCCTATAGCTGATGTGCATTCTTCTTCAGGTTGTTTCATTGCTGAAGGACGATAGCACTTTTATTCAAGACTTATTTGCAAGGTTGAGGTCACCTTCTACATCGAAGGAATCAAAGGAAAATTTGGTATTTCCCGGCTTCAAGAGGCCTTTTTTTTTAAAGCTTTAGTGGTTCTGTATTTGTGAATGACATTTATAGAAGTTATTTTAGTTGAATTCTCTTGGGAATAGGTTTTTTGGGATCCCCGTTCTCTAGCCCCAGTGTTGAGATGATCTACATGTGGCAACAAATGGAAACAATAGTTCTTTATTATAATATGGCTATTCAACTGAGCTTGTCAGACTGATGCGTTTTCATTCTCTATAAATAGGTATATTTCTTGCATGAATTTTGTAGTTTAAGCAAGAGCCTCCAAGTGGTGCAGCAGCTCAGACTTTTTAGGTATGTACTTGCCAGAAACTAGATGCAAATTGGTGTTTAACAGTTACTGAACTTCAGAACATTTGTAGCAGCTATTATATTATCGAGTCTGCCGTTTTTAGTCAAGTGCGTCTTTAAGAATGTCTTTAATGATATTTTTTTCTCACTATGGATGCTTGTCTTTTCAATGATTTTTCAGGGACCTTATTAATAAAGGAATTTTTCATGTCATAGAAGAAGTCTTGCAGATTCCAGACAAAAAACTCGTATTGACTGGGTATACAATTTTTACTGACTAGTTAGACATAAAGGCTCGTTGTAGTCACTGTTTCTATTTTCTCATGCCTTTAAGAAATTGCTGTGGTAATTTTGTAGCTGAATACTCAAGAGAACTATTGTTGTGGATGCAGGACAGATATCCTGATTCTTTTCTTGGCTCATGACCCCAACCTTTTACGTTCTTATGTTGTTCGGAAAGAAGGAAACCACCTCCTCAGTCTCCTGGTAGTTTTCCTAATCTTTGTTAGCCTTTGGATTATTGTTCAGTTGCAAGGCTGTTCCTCTTTTATTTCTATGTAAGACTGAAATAATAATTGGCTCTCTTGTTTGGGTAATAGGTCAAGGGAATGATGGAAGACTTTGGTGATAAGATGCATTGCCAATTTCTAGAAATTATCCGGACCTTGCTTGATGCAAATGCCTTATCTGGTGGAGCTCAGGTGCATGTGCATCCTTAGTTCCTTTCAATACCTTATTTTCGGAGCTCAGGTGCATGTGCATCCTTAGTTCCTTTCAATACCTTATTTTCTGATACTTGGAAGGGGGTGGTATTTGTACTGTTTTTGAATCCTTGTATAGCTAAGCTTGAGAAGAAAGTTCCATTTTTTCTCTTACTTTCAAATCGGTCTGATTTCCCTTGCATTTCTCTGAATAAGCAGAAGACACTATTTAAGAGTATTATTCTATTGTTGGCGTTACGATTTCTCTGTATTTAGTGTTCATTAAGATAACTGCTAGAATGTTGAAGGCATTGAAATTTTGTGTTCCCTTGCCTTTTTTCTCCTTTAATCTGGTAGATAGACATCCTGATATCTATTGTGTACTTGTTGCATTCATATTTAGCAGAGAGCAAATATCATGGATATATTCTATGAGAAGCATCTGCCTGAGTTGGTGGATTTTATTACCGCCTCATGTCCTGACAAGTCGAGCAACACATCTGAAGGTGCAGTCAGGAGGATTTACACAAAGCCTGAAGTCCTGTTGAACATATGTGAATTGTTGTGCTTTTGCTGCAGTCAGGAGGATTTACACAAAGCCTGAAGTCCTGTTGAACATATGTGAATTGTTGTGCTTTTGCGTTATGCAAGATGCGTCCAAAATAAAGTAAATATTATGATCCTTATTTGGTAATTTTCTGTTTCATTATTATGCTGGCTTTCTTTTTCATTGTGCAATTTCTTCCTGTCTACAGATGCAGTTTTCTTCTAAGCAATGTGACAGAAAAGGTTTTGCATCTTACACGGAGAAAGGAAAAATACCTAGTCGTTTTTGGTAATTTTCTGTTTCATTATTATGCTGGCTTTCTTTTTCATTGTGCAATTTCTTCCTGTCTACAGATGCAGTTTTCTTCTAAGCAATGTGACAGAAAAGGTTTTGCATCTTACACGGAGAAAGGAAAAATACCTAGTCGTTGCTGCTATACGATTTGTCCGTACTCTCCTTTCTGTCCATGTGAGTGATTGTTTGAACCTGAGACTTTATATATTGGTNNNNGTTGCTCAAATACATAGTTGATACGTTCTGGGACCAGTTGGCCTCATTTCAGTCCTTGACCTCCGTTCAGGCTTTCAAGATTAAGTATGAACAGGTACTTCTTATGGTTATTGAATTATTCTTAGGGAAAATTTGTCTGTATCTTTGTGTGACAATGTGTCCTCAGTGTTTAGAAAGTGCCGGACCAAAAAGCACTGCAGCTGTGGTTGATCCAAGAAGAAGAGTTGACGAGCGCGCATTGGATAAAGAGGAAGAAGNNNACAGCGATGAAGAAGATTCAGCCTCTGCTTCTACTACGCAAAAGGAAAAACCTGCTTCTGATGCACAAAAAGAACATCCTAAGCCTCATCTTTCCAACGGAGTGGCTGCAAGCCCTACCTCTTCAAGGTATAGTAGTTCCACGATGAAAATTCGTTAAATGTAACATCCAGCATTTATGTTTTAATGAATTTATTGCCCTCTACAATCTGAGGTCTGGAGGCTTGGTTGATTATGAGGACGATGAAGATGATGAAGACTATAAACCTCCACCCCGGAAACAGCCAGAAGCCTGTTGATTATGAGGACGATGAAGATGATGAAGACTATAAACCTCCACCCCGGAAACAGCCAGAAGCCTTGGAGGATGAAGAAGTCGAACTCCTAACAGTGAAACGCAAATCCCCTTCAGAAAAAGAACAAGACACATCCAAGAAACCACGTCTGGGTAAAAGTTTCAAAAGGGAAAACGTATTTGCTGTGCTACGCTCAACACTGAGCCACGCAATACTTACGGGGAAGAAAAGTCTAGATACACCTGGATCTCCAGGCCGGCCAATAGACGTTGAGGGAGCTAAAGATTCAGGAAGTAGTGAAGAGAAAAATAGCAGCAGTTCATATAATGAAAATCACAAGGATGATGATGGAGTTTCGAGTAGTGAACATGGAACATCAGACAATGGAAAGCTAAATGGGGAAGAATCTCTGGTAATATCTCCAAAATCATCACCAGAAACGGCTGCTGTAAATGGATCCTGAGATTTTATCACTCTGGACTCTATAGTTGTGGCTGTGAACAAGGTTTAGATTGAGAAGAAGACATGAAAACTACAAAAGAAAGCTTTGGGCAACACAATGGAGGAAGAAATGTACAGTAAGCACCATTTGAGAGGTAACTGATTCTTCTGTCCGTAGTGTTTGCTACTGTTTTTTTTTTTCTTTTATATATAAATATGCATCTGTTGAGAAAAGAACATAGTAAGTCTCTGGTCTGGTCAATTGCATATTGTAAGAAATGATCTATCAGCAACTAACTCTTCTCTTAATTCAAGTTCCTAATGGTTTCAAAAGTGTTTTTAATCTTTTTAACAGTTAGATGTTACACATGAAATATAAGATTTTTATATTTTGTATTCAGATTATCTTGAAGTGGTTCTTTTGGTTATAAAATTCTTAATGAAATACTACTACTACCATAATTAAGTCAGCTTAGTATATTAGGAGATAACATAAAAGTACTTGATCCATGCAGCATGAGATTGCTGTTTGTTTGGTATTGTTTAGGATTTGTATAAAACAGCAAACGGTTTAGGGAGGCCAATGTGGGTTACACTAGTTTATTCTCAAAATTATCTGCGAATTTTATTTCCTAAGTTTTATTGACTTGACTAAATAAAAATTAGTTATGATTTTGTCAAAATGTTAATGCAATTTGATTCCCATATTTTATAATTTTTTATAACTAAAATATAAGTAAGGAAATAAATTTGAATTAATCTTGATAGAAACGAAACTAATTTCGCTAAATCAATAAAAATTAGAAAATAAATCTGTACATAAATAATTTTGGGAATAAATCTTCATTTTTAAGAAAATTTGGGATTTTTTTTTTGATTATTATGATATATTATACAAAAATAGTATTTTTGAAAATTTATTATGACATATAACAGTTGATTATGAGGACGATGAAGATGATGAAGACTATAAACCTCCACCCCGGAAACAGCCAGAAGCCTCGGAGGATGAAGAAGTCGAACTCCTTACAGTGAAACGCAAATCCCCTTCAGAAAAAGAACAAGACACATCCAAGAAACCACGTCTGGGTAAAAGTTTCAAAAGGGAAAACGTATTTGCTGTGCTACGCTCAACACTGAGCCACGCAATACTTACGGGGAAGAAAAGTCTAGATACACCTGGATCTCCAGGCCGTCCAATAGACGTTGAGGGAGCTAAAGATTCAGGAAGTAGTGAAAAGAAAAATAGCAGCAGTTCAGATAATGAAAATCACAAGGATGATGATGGAGTTTCGAGTAGTGAACATGGAACATCAGACAATGGAAAGCTAAATGGGGAAGAATCTCTGCTAATATCTCCAAAATCATCAGCTGAAACGGCTGCTGTAAATGGATCCTGAGATTTTATCACTCTGGACTCTATGGTTGTGGCTGTGAACAAGGTTTAGATTGAGAAGAAGACATGAAAACTACAAAAGAAAGCTTTGGGCAACACAATGGAGGAAGAAATGTACAGTAAGCACCATTTGAGAGGTAACTGATTCTTCTGTCCGTAGTGTTTGCTACTGTTTTTTTTTTTCGTTTATATATAAATATGCATCTGTTGAGCAAAGAACATAGTAAGTCTCTGGTCTGGTCAATTGCATATTGTAAGAGATGATCTATCAGCAACTAACTCTTCTCTTAATTCAAGTTCCTAATGGTTTCAAAAGTGTTTTTAATCTTTTTAACAGTTAGATGTTACACATGAGATATAAGATTTTTATTGTATTCAGATTATCTTGAAGTGGTTGTTTTGGTTATAAAATTCTTAATGAAATACTAAAACTACCATAATTAAGTCAGCTTAGTATATTAGGAGATGACATAAAACTACTTGATCCATGCAGCATGAGATTGCTCTTTGTTTGGTATTTAGGATTGTATAAAACAGCAAACGGTTTAGGGAGGCCAATGTGGGTTACACTAGTTTATTCTTAAAATTATCTTAAAATTATCTGCGAATTTTATTTCCTAAGTTTTATTGACTTGACTAAATAAAAATTATTTATGATTTTGTCAAAATGTTAATGCAATTTGATTCCCATATTTTATAATTTTTTATAACTAAAATATAAGTAAGGAAATAAATTTGAATTAATCTTGATAGAAACAAAACTAATTTCGCTAAATCAATAAAAATTAGAAAATAAATCTGTACATAAATAATTTTGGGAATAAATCTTCGTTTTTAAGAAAATTTGGGATTTTTTTGATTATTATGATATATTATACAAAAATAGTATTTTTGAAAATTTATTATGACATATAACAAAAAAAAAAAAAAAAATCTATCTTTCTTCTTATTATTATATATACATAAACAAATATTACAACCACCTCAACAAAAACAATTCACAAAAAAAAAAGAAAAAAAAATGGGTAGAAGAAAAATTAAATTAGAGGAAGTAGAAGACACAAACACAAAACAAGTCACGTTTTCAAAACGTAGACTTGGTTTGTTCAAGAAAGCAAGTGAGCTCGCAACTCTATGCAACGCAGAGGTTGGTATTGTTGTCTTTTCTCCAGGAAACAAACCTTATCCTTTTGGGAGACCAGATTTTAATTTGATTGCAGAACGGTTCAAAATATCCTTTTGGGAGACCAGATTTTAATTTGATTGCAGAACGGTTCAAAAGTGAAGATAAAGATTCAGACAGTTCTGAAACCGAAACCGAAACCGAAACCGAAACTGAAGCTGAAACATCATCAGATGGATACAACAGAAGGAATCTAGCTAGACAAGAGAAGAAGATATGTAAAAGTTTAAACGCGATCAATGAAAAGCTTGAAAAGGAGAAGAAACTTGGTGATGATCTTCAGAAATGGCTTGAATGTGGTGAAGATGTAAGGTTTGATAAACCTATTGATGAGTTAAGTCTTGAAGAGCTTAAAGAATATGAAGATAGGATGAAGGAAGTGAGAATTGGGATTGAAAGTTACATTGATGATATGAAAGCTTCTTCTTCTCTTTTGTTTCTTTCTAAGGATGATGGTAACAACAAATAATTAGTCATTTACATGTAACAAAGGGGTTATTGATTGTATATTCCTCTTTATTAAAGATGGATTATATATATTTGTAACTTTTGGTTTGTTGCAGAAAATTGTATATTCCTCTTTATTAAAGATGGATTATATATATTTGTAACTTTTGGTTTGTTGCAGAAAAATATGACTTTTTTCGATTTATACAAAAACAATAGATTATAACAAAATTTTCTTCCTTTTTAATTTTGTTAATGATATAAATCATATAATGCATGTTATGATACATGTAATAAAATTGTTAAAAAGGCTTTTTCAGTAGGTCATGGTTACGATTGTAAAACCAAGTCAAATTTTTTTGTCGGGTAAGTTATCGGCGACGGTGACAAATGACTCTTTGTTGAAACTAGGGTTTCTGTAATCAAGGCCACGAACCTCTCTAAACGGGCTTCGCGAAAAATGATCCGACACGGATCTTTCTTGTAATCATCGGAATTTAGCCCATTAAATTTAATAAAAAAAATTGATGAAAAAAAAAAATCAACATATATATCTTTCTACCAAAATATTTGTCACAAAAATAATTTTACTTATATAGAAAATTGAATATTATAAAATTGAAGATACTTATTTACAATATTGAAGATATTCAGTTATAAATAAATGTTGACCATGAAAAATCATTTATTTTAATATTTATCAAAAATTAATGTATATCTACAGTTATTATTTACCTAATAAATTTGAATATTGTTAGCAAATAAACATTTAAAATTTTAATAATTCCTAAATAATTTTAGATTACAATTATTTTAGATAAACATTTAATCATTAGGAATTTGCTTACATTTAAATTTTTATAAAACAATTGTAAAGTATCAGTTTTGTAATTATAGATAAATAATAATTGTATACAAACATTAATTTTAGATAACACGTTTAATTGCAATGGGACAAAATTCCATATAGTCTATTTATTTGATTTTGTTTAAAAATTATGGTAATTGATATCAAAATAAAAAAACTTAGTACATATTATCAATTTATATAATTTTTCTTTAATTCCATAGAATTTAATACATGAGCGATTAAATCAAAGGAGGAATTCCTTTAGGTTGGCAACAACATTTTTTAGTTAATCCTGGATACTCGCGCTTCTCTCCCTTGATCTTCCCTGGGTACGGTAACTATTTGAGTTATCGTCCCTCTTGGTTCTCCTCTTCCTCCCTCCGTCCTGCTCAAGGACTCGAATGGTGATTCAGTTCTGGTCTCGATTGATTATGGCAAGCTCTCTCATCTTTGTCCTACCTGTAACTCCTATGGCAATCAATCACACCGTTGTCCGAAGAGGAGTGCAGCCGAGGCTCCCATCGCTTAACATCCCTCAATTCAAACCGACACTAGCATCACAGAGGCATCAACACTGAGCTCTAACGTCACTCCCCCTAATCTCAGCCTCACCAAAATGGTGCAGGTACAAGCTGAAAATAATTCCGAGCCAAATCGTCCTACAGCTCCTTCAGTCGCTGAAATGGATGTTGACTGTGTCCTCTACCCACTGTCACCGAGCTCCCTCAATCGCATTTGTCCTCTTCTCTGGTTAAGCCACTCCCACATGTCTCATCATCACAGCTCATGTCCCAAGCAGACCCTGATTTACAGAACAACCTTTCTCTTCCCCCTTCGGAGACTCACAGGTATCAGGTATCCCTCTTAAACTCTCCATCTGATGATCTGATGATGCCAGTCCCTATTGACACCCATGTAACACATGAAATACCATGTGAGTCTTCAACCCATCAGGACGATAACACCAATCAAACCTCCTCTTCAGATGACCAAACCAAGTTCACTTTCCCCCCACCTATGACTTGCGCTCTGAAACCTGTTATCGATCCCTCCCCTGCATCCCAATCCTCTAATGATTGTTCACAGGTTCACAGGTTCAACTTCAATCGGCAACATATTCAACAGACAAAAGGGAAGGCAACAGAGACAAATGGAAGACCAAATTCGACTTAAAAGCTTCATTACGATGCACACAGGTTAATCATCAGTTCAAACCGAAGGGAGTTGTTGAGAAACGCCGAAAGAAAGCCAACAACGACCGAATGCCAAATGATGAACAAGTCCATTAATGTCTTCTTGAATTGCAGTCAGACATGGAGAACACTCTATACTTTGATGCTCTTGATGCTCATAAAATTCTTCGGAACATAGAGTCCGAAAATCTTGAAGCGGTAACGACGTAATCACGGGCTCTTCTTCTATGGAAATTAACATAGAAGACATTTATTTAGTCTCATCTTTCTCTGTATTCTCAATTAGTTCCAATGTACATATAATATATAAATAT
>CM071721.1:9331895-9346324 GCA_036630335.1 Physaria fendleri | reverse complement strand
ATCATTATTAAGATACTTTGACCTAGATCTTCCCAAATTCTCTTCGACCATTACCTCAATGTCTTCAACCTCACTTATGTCTTCTCCATTCTCTTCTTCAACTCTTCCAGTTTCTCCAACATGTCCATCATATAATTCATCCCAACTCCAAGCTTCATTCTTAATGAAAACTACATCACGGTTCATATCAATCTTCTTCTTTCTTGGATCATACAATCTATAGGCTTCAATCCTCATGATCCAAGGGTCTATGTTACACTTAATCATTCTTGAATGCTTCTTATGCAAAAAATCCCCCAATTGCCAAACACAAACTTGATCTTCCTTAAACTGCTCAATTTCCGAATTAGACATGTCCAGAATGTATTTAATTGAAAAATTCATAACTCCCTCGTGTGACCTATTTTTAATGTGATTCAAAGTCTCAGACGTTCCTTGATGAGTCAGGATTCCATAATAATTAGGTTTGTAGCCTAATGTTTTCTGTTCCGACCGGAGCTCTCCAAATAGGTCAGATTTGTCCAATTCTGCGAAATCAGAAATCGGTTGACTTGTAGAACCATAACTTTCTCATCTGATCTTGGTTTGACATCATTCTCTTCTTCAACTCTTCCAGTTTCTCCAACATGTCCATCATATAATTCATCCCAACTCCAAGCTTCATTCTTAATGAAAACTACATCACGGTTCATATCAATCTTCTTCTTTCTTGGATCATACAATCTATAGGCTTCAATCCTCATGATCCAAGGGTCTATGTTACACTTAATCATTCTTGAATGCTTCTTATGCAAAAAATCCCCCAATTGCCAAACACAAACTTGATCTTCCTTAAACTGCTCAATTTCCGAATTAGACATGTCCAGAATGTATTTAATTGAAAAATTCATAACTCCCTCGTGTGACCTATTTTTAATGTGATTCAAAGTCTCAGACGTTCCTTGATGAGTCAGGATTCCATAATAATTAGGTTTGTAGCCTAATGTTTTCTGTTCCGACCGGAGCTCTCCAAATAGGTCAGATTTGTCCAATTCTGCGAAATCAGAAATCGGTTGACTTGTAGAACCATAACTTTCTCATCTGATCTTGGTTTGACATGATTCCACTTCTCAAATCTTCTATTTTCAACCAAGATTCCATAAAAAGTAAAATTTCAGCTTAAATCATTCTGATTTGATCGTTTCATCCAAAACAGTGTACATAGGTCTGAATCCAGACTACTAGAAATCATCTGACTTGCAAAAATCATATCTTCTTCATGTGAGCTCGAAATCAAGTGATTCCACTTAGAGGGGCTCTCTAGGTGAGTCGAGAACTCAGAAACAAAAATTCTCGAACTTTTCAAAACATTCGTAAGGTCCATCTCTACCGGTTTGTGCTCAGGGGTCATCTCGGCGAATTCTGTTTTTACACCAAGTTCCACATCGTAGCAATACTCTTCAAGGTGTCTCTCTTTTCCGATCTCTTTTATGACTCGGATGGATCATTTCTTGTCTTTCTCAACACGTGAGCCATCTTCAACATTCCTTCCTTTTGCTCATCCAAATCAATAAACCTCATTCGAACTTTATAGAGACGATTCTTAAATCTCCTTGTCTCGACAAATAGTTTCCCTTCTCGATCATGCATGGTTAGTTTTTCTCCCTTCATCCTAACATCACACCTTGATTCCGTAGCCTTTCCAAGACTTATTATATTGCTCTTTAGGTCTGGTACCAAATAGACATTGGACATAGATCTCTTTTCTCCGTTTTGATCAATCTTTTCTCCGTTTTGATCAACAAAGAGAATTGTCCCCTTCCCTTTGATGTCTATCCTCGAATCATCTCCAAAACTAACCTTTCCAGTGACGATCTCATCAACCCTAATAAGGGATCTTCGATCTCTGTTCATATAGTTAGTAGCTCCGTTATCCAAGTACCATATATCTTCTCCATCGTTGTGCGTTGTCCAGGTGCTAAGAACAAAGTTCTTCTCATCGAAAAACACCACCTCATGCATCATAAGTTCATCGTTTTCCAGTGTATCATCACATAAGTTCATCGTTTTCCAGTGTATCATCAATTTATTGAGCTTCTTGGAGCTTCAACAATCGATCGGGACATTCAGATGCAAAGTGTCCCAACTTATCACACCGAAAACACGTTATCTTCGATTTGTCTATCCAACCACGGCCTCTTCCTTTCGAATCACCTCCAAATTATCGTCCCTTATAGTCACCATCATAGTTGTTTCCGTAGTTACCTCCATAGTTTCTCAGTTGCGAATCCGTATTAGTATACATCAGCTTGTTTTCATCATCAACTTCTTCTTCATATATACGTTACTCATAGGCTTTTAGACGACCTACGCTATCTTCATAGCTAGTTGTGTTGAGATCTAATACTTGTTCAATAGATGCAACTATCTGGTTGTACTTTCTACGAGGTAAACTCTTCAGGAACTTCTTCACCAACTTCGATTCTTCCATGACTTGAGGTAAACTCTTCAGGAACTTCTTCACCAACTTCGATTCTTCCATGACTTCTCCTAGGGATGCCGATTTTGAGAAGATTTTAGATAGTCTTCCTGCGAACTCATCAATCGACTCGGTCTCTTTCATGGAGATTCGATCAAAATGACTCGTGAGAATCTGAAGTCGCGCTTCTCTTACTCGTTCTGATCCTACATGTCTGATCTTTATTGCCTCATATACTACCTTTGCTGTCTCCAACGTTCCGACTTGCACGATTAGGGTTTCTGGAATCGACTGAAATAGTAATCCTAAAGCTATATCGTTCTTATCTGAATCAGCATATCACGTCTCAATAATCTCTCATAACTTGTTTATCCTCAAGGCTATCTTCATCCTCGTTGCCCACCCATATAGTTTGTCGCAGTCAACATGGGATACGAAATAGATGAAATCCTGTTCTATTATCTCGCTGCAGGGGCGTCTCCCCCTTGCTGCTGGCACCACCGCCGCTCCCACCATGGTGATAGCTCCACCATCGTTACTCATACTTGATTATTCTTACTCGAACACTGTCAAGACTTCGTTACTATGGATCTTCTATTCGATCTCGAAAGAGGCTTTGATACCAATTGTTGTTGTTAAACCCTTGATGAAGTTGCCAAAAGAATTCAAACCAAAGATATCACTCTTCTTTGATTAACTTAGAAAAAATAACTCAAAAACCTAAGAAACCTAAGATATCACTCTTCTTTGATTAACTTAGAAAAAATAACTCAAAAACCTAAGCTCCAAACTCGCCACAAAAGGATATCAATATGCCTGCAAATAAGACGTTAGAATGGGTAAAATCCTAGGCATATCAGAACTCATCAATCGACTCGGTCTATTTCATGGAGATTCGATCAAAATGACTCATGAGAATCTGAAGTCGCGCTTCTCTTACTCATTCTGATCCTACATTTCTGATCTTTACTGCCTCCTATACTACCTTTGCTGTCTCCAACGTGCCGACTTGCACGATTAAGGTTTCTGGAATCGTCTGAAACAATAATCCTAAAGCTATATCGTTCTTATCTAAATCAACATATCCCGTCTCAATAATCTCTCATACCTTGTTTATCCTAAAGGCAATCTTCATCCTCGTTGCCCACACCATATAGTTTGTCGCAGTCAACATGGGATAAGAAATAGATGAAATCCTGTTCTATTATCTCGCTGCAGAGGCGTCTCCCCTTGCTGCTGGCACCGCCGCCGCTCCCACCATGGTGATAGCTCCACCATCGTTACTCATGCTTGATTATTCTTACTCGAACACTGTCAAGACTTCGTTACTCTGGATCTTCTATTCGATCTCTAAAGAGGCTTTGATACCAATTTTTGTTGTTAAACCCTTGATGAAATTGCTAAAAGAATTCAAACCAAAGATATCACTCTTCTTTGATTAACTTAGAAAAAATAACTCAAAAACCTAAGCTCCAAACTCGCCATTCACAACTCATAAGTTATGACACAACTCACCATCTCCTTATATAATGAAGGCTCCACACACAATTTTCTTACTTTAAAAACATTAATTTCCATCATTTCCATAACACAGTATTGTAATTTTCTATTCCTAATATCTCTAAGAATAGAAAAACCATATTTTCCATTTTTTTCATAAAGTTAACTTTAAGCTTACGTCCAACAGAGTTATCAGACATGGACACATGATTGGCTTGTGGCTAGGTTAAAGCGGACGAGGATTGAGACCATGAAGGCGAACCGCAAGGTTGCCATGGTGTAGATGGGGCTGGTCCACGAACGAGGCTGAACAAAGGGAAATATCGAGCGCTATGACCAAACTCGCTACACGCTTGGCATTTACCTTGATAACCCCCACGAGAGTTACCTCCACGCTGATTACAAGAGCCATGATGCTGAGGACAATTAGAGCTACCATATTGTTGATTGTTGTTGCGATTTTTGCTGGTATCTTTGTTGCCTCTCGGATGGGATTTGGGACGAGTCTCTGATGCATTAGCCACCACCGGATCGTCACTAGGAGACTCAGAGAACAGCAGCACAAACTCATGAGTAAGAAGACGCTCATGAAGATTAGAGAAAGTGATTGTTGTGTCCCTAGCATTGACTGCATCAATCACGGGTTTAAGTTCATTTCCAAGCCCAGAGAGAATCTGTTCTATAATGTCCTTTACATCCATAGGTTTTCCAAGAAGAGCCAAGTCATCACACTTTGATTCAATAAGACGTAGATATTCACTTACAGTCTTTGTTCCTTTGACACAAAAAGAGATACTTTACATTATTCACATATAATTCTCTTATATAGAAGTGATTCAATAACTAATATGGAATGTTAGACAAATAAGTTAAAAATATATACAATATATTCTTTCTTCTCCTTCTGTATACATAACCTGTAGTGAAACCCGAATCTTAAAATACCCGAGATATCCAATCTATAAGAGAGGAAAACAAAAGAAACATGTCAATGTCCATATCATTAAGGTTTTAATTAGCATTATAAGAACGATGACGAAGAAAAGAAAAACTTACCAATATTTCATGATAACAAAAATTTGAAGAGCTTCATTTGCGTATGTTAGTCTCTTGGGTCTAAAGTACTTAACAGAATTAAGATATTCAATGTAGTGTTGCATTGGTTTTTTTGCTACACTCTGATCCAAATTCTTCCACAAATAATGTGAAGATTAATATATCATCTCATTCAACTTTCTGATGCGGAAGAATAACCTGAAATATCAAAATTCATAACAATTAAGTAAAGGTTAAAACATAATTAGATCAAAAGATATATTTAGTTGTGATATTGACTTTTCACCTTTGATTTGAAATGGAGATATTGACTTTTCACCTTTGATTTGAAATGGAATCGCTAGAAAAAATTTCTTGCGAAGCAAATCCAGAAACTGTTTGTTGATGTTTGAGGTTTTGTCATCCTTTTTTTTTTGTCATCTTTAGTTTTATTAAGCATGGGTTTAAAGCCCAACCAATTTACACAGAGGGTTACACATGATATCAGGCCCGAGGCCCAAACCTAATTGACGAAACCCTAAAAGCCGACCCGTCGCTGCGGCCGTCGGAATTCAAACCAAAGAACTTCTCGGCGATGTTAGCGCCGTACGCTAGAACAAACTTCCGAGACCCAAACTTAATAATCTAAAGAGACTATTCTTAGACTAAAAACAGGAGAAACAATACTACTCCGAGCTAATCCTTCACCATACAACCACCACGCCATCATCCGTCACATTCAGAGACGCGATTTCTCCTCCTTGAGACTAATCGCATATTCCTAATCCGGCGGTTAAACTTGTAGGCTTAGGTAAAGTCCTGTTGACTCATCAGCTTTGTTTCATTTGTTCTCCCATCCATGAGATAGGACAGAGTTCCTCCTCAAAGTAAACACCAAATACCTTAGAAACTTTAGACACATTACATAACTTCATAGCTTTGTCAGGAGAGGTAAGAGGATCCGGGGAAGGCCAGCTTTCCATAATGGCAAAGGGTGATAGTCCTCGACTTCACATCTGATCAGCTTCCTCCTTGCGCCCTTGATTTCTCCAACTAAGCTTCAAAGTGGTACTAACCCATCCATATGCGCTTCACCATCTTACATGTTTTTAAATCGGTAAGCGAAATTACAGAGGACTCTTAAAGATAGAGAAGAAGTTTCAGAAGAGAGGAGAGATCTAGGATTCTCCGTCAACCTGTCGCTTCAAATCTCCACCATGGAAGCCGTCCAAAACCTAACACGAACAGCAGAGACGTATAGATCTGCCTTCGAAGATTAATGTCATCTTTAGTTTTATTAAGCATGGGTTTAAAGCCCAACCAATTTACACAGAGGGTTACACATGATATCAGGCCCGAGGCCCAAACCTAATTGACGAAACCCTAAAAGCCGACCCGTCGCTGCGGCCGTCGGAATTCAAACCAAAGAACTTCTCGGCGATGTTAGCGCCGTACGCTAGAACAAACTTCCGAGACCCAAACTTAATAATCTAAAGAGACTATTCTTAGACTAAAAACAGGAGAAACAATACTACTCCGAGCTAATCCTTCACCATACAACCACCACCCAAAACGAGCTATGTTACCCGCAAATATTTCCTGCTTTTACAAAAGTTGGCTCTACAAAATAAAAATTTATATGTTTTATAAACCCCACCCCACCATGGTGCGATATGACTCAAAAGCTGTTTATACAGCCTAAATTTCTATAACCGAATAACCGATAACCGAAAAAACCGAACCGAAACCGAACCGAATCCGAACGTACCCAGGCCTAGTTCTTTGATATTTTTTGGTTAACCGCTAAAAAAAAGAGTTAACTTTTTCATATTTTGATTAGGCCCATATTAACCTACTGACATTTTCGTATTCGTCTTAAAGCCCATTTAAATAAGGCCCATATAGAATAAAGTAACTTAACTACTCTAAACTATTCGTTTTGACCGTAATCATTTCAAGGGAGATGAGAAGAAAGGTTTGGATTCTCCTGTTCCAATGGCATTAGGTTCATTCTTCAAGATTTACACCTGGTTTGGTGCAGAAGATTGAAGATTTCTCAGAGAGATTCTATAAACAACAATTATCTGAGATCTTTGCAAAGTAAAGATACTGTTATATTTATCTGCTACTCGCTTCGCTTATAATGCTCAATACGGATCAACATAATCCTCGGGTTAATTAGGAAGAAGATGAGTTTATTATAAGTAACGACAGAGCAATTAACGCAGGAAATGAACTTCCAAGAGAATACATCTCAGAGCGTTTTCAATCCATTTTTCTACAAACACATTCAATGCTTTGTCTACACATTCATGTCCGGTGGAGATGGATTGAGCTAATGAACAGAACAAAGACGACAAAAACCCTATAGTATCATGTGTCAGTTTGATCGAAGAATAGGAAGAGATATGTTTGCAACTATTGCAGGTCCATCAATAGCAGCAGTTTCTCTGCATTCTTTTGAGCATTCAGATGATGATGAATGTGTTGATGCTATGATCTCTATAAGCTAGAGTTGCTCAATAATGGTCTTGAAGACATTCTTGAAGAGCTCATTGCTTTTTTTTTTTTTTGTAAATTCACAACTTTGTTAAAGACCTTTGTTTGCATTTAGTCATGATACAAATCACTGCGCTATTATCCGTCGCATATAGAGACGCAATTCTCCTCCCGAGACTAATCGCATATTCCTAATCCGCCGGTTAAACTTGTAGGCTTACGTAAAGTTCTGTTGACTCATCAGCTTTGTTTCATTTGTTCTCCCATCAAAGAGATAAGACATATTCCTCCTCAAAGTAAAGACCAAATATCTTAGAAACTTAAGACGCTTTACATAACTTAATAGTTTCTTCAGGAGGGGTAATCCGAAGAACGCCAGCTTTTCATAAAGGCAAAGGGTGATAGTCTCCGACTTCACATCTGGTCAGCTTCCTTCTTGCGCCCTTGATTTCTCCGACTAAGCTTCAAGTGGTACTAACACATTCATATACGCTTTACCATCTTACATGTGGTTAGATCGGTAAGCGAAATTACAGAGAACTCTTAGCGATAGAGAAGAAGTTGCAGAAGAGAAGAGAGATCTAGGATTCTCCGTCAACATGCCGCTTCAAATCTCCACCACCGAAGCCGTCCAAAACCTAACACGAACAGCAGAATGTATAGATCTACCTTCAAAGATTATTATACACAAGAAAGACGATTGACGGCGTGTCTGAGGAAGCACACGCGGCGGCGGCGGCGGAAAAGGTAATGCGTTTTCTCTCTTTTTTCTCGTTTTCTCTAGCTTTTTTTTCTGGCTCCGAATGGCATCTTATATATAACATGTCGTTCGATTCTTTTATAGAATAAACAATTTGTCATTTTCAATCATAAACAATTAACAGGTTTGCATTAATGATGTAAAGAAATGTCCGATAGTTTGTTCTATGTTAGTAAGGAATAACGACCTAAAAAAATATGTACAATAGACAATGGAAAAATGTAGAACCTACATACACTATTTGTGCACTTAAAATTCACATAACCATTTTGTCAAAAAAATTAATCCACACATACCATCCATTAGTCTACAACTTCGTTGACTCACAGATTACTGTTAATAGAGAGTTTAGCCGTTAAACTAATCGTTAATTAGTTAAAACAAAGTCATTTAACTCTAATTAAAACGACATCAACTAAGCTTTAAGGATCCAAAACTAAGTCGTTTTAACACAAATTAAAAAGATATCAATAATGAAAATATCATTTTAGCGGTTTTATTCACTCAATGACTAGGTTTTTCATTAATTTTTCTCCCAAATTCGATTTCATGCAGTTCTCACTTATTTATTTGATTGCTCAGTAATTTTGTGATGATAGGTGACAAAATGAGTTTTCTGACTTTGTCAATTATAACGATAAGTCTAAAATTCATGAAAATGATTATGTGGAATATCCGGATGGATTATTACAAACTGTGGAATGTGATGTTGGTGAGTTGTGGGTAGTCTTAGAACGTTAAATTCCGGTATCCCTATTCACTCATAGAACCTGGGAAATATTTCTTGCATAGGGTCCTTTTGAAATATTTTCAATTGGTGGCGATCTTTCTGAGACAAACGTTGTGAAATTTAGTAATGATGGAAAGCTTATGCTGGTTACAACCATGGATGGTCATATTCATGTGCTTGACTCATTTCATGGAACACTCGTATGCCTTCAGCTTCCCATAGCTCTTCACTACTCATGTTTATTTCATTGTCGTGCACATGACCAAATACATACATAAACTGGTTTGTATGACTCTTTTTTGCTGTGGTCAATTACATTGCAGCTATCAACATATAGTGTTAAGCCAGTAGTGGAAGAACATACATTGGATGCAACTTTCAGTCCTGATGGGATGTTTGTTGTTTCAGGTAACCTTGAGTATCAGTGGTTGGGCTGATACTGCATTCTTACTCATTTCCTCCATGTAAAGCCCTATTAACACTTTTTTTATTTGCCATTATCGTATGATAGGTTCAGGCGATGGTAGTACCCATGCGTGGGGTGTAAGGAATGGGAAACAGGTAGGAAATAGCAATGCAGCCCTTAAATGTTAAAACTTTTCTATGGGTTTTGTGTGATTGCAATGTTTGTACGTGTAGGTACATAGTTGGATGGGTATAGGCACTGAGGGGTCCCCAGTCGTAAAATGGGCACCAGGAAGTCCCATGTTCGTGACAGGCTCATCCGAACTTGCTTTTGTTATACCTGACTTGTCTAAATTGCCAGCTTATGCCATACGGAAATAGGAGGAATTTCACGGTGTAGTGTGATCTACCTCTTTGCGATGTGACACTCCTCACTTGGCCCTTTTGCTTCAGAGTGTGTTTTTGGCCTGTGTAACTGTAATTTGTGTGATTGCAATGTTTGTACGTGTAGGTACATAGTTGGATGGGTATAGGCACTGAGGGGTCCCCAGTCGTAAAATGGGCACCAGGAAGTCCCATGTTCGTGACAGGCTCATCCGAACTTGCTTTTGTTATACCTGACTTGTCTAAATTGCCAGCTTATGCCATACGGAAATAGGAGGAATTTCACGGTGTAGTGTGATCTACCTCTTTGCGATGTGACACTCCTCACTTGGCCCTTTTGCTTCAGAGTGTGTTTTTGGCCTGTGTAACTGTAACATATTCCTTCACTCTCATTCTTTAGTTGTCTTGTATCCTGACAAATATTCTACTCTTTGTACATCCATACATGAAAAATCATTCTTTGTACCTCCAAAAAAAGATGTTGTTTTTCTAGTGTTAGTTGAGCAATTTACAAGTTTTGACTCGCAAGAAGTTAAAATAGTGGGCCTAAGGCCCAAACTCGAAGAGAAAAAAATTAAAAATCAGTTTCAGGGGATGCTAAACTAATTTGGAAGGTCTCCTCCGAGATAGAGATGCGTGTTAATCCTAAAGCAACCGCTGAGTCAACCCGACCTGATTTCGTACCCTCGTAAAATCGGTTGATCGGCTTGTGTCTTGTCTCCCGAAATCTCCGGACATAGTTGATCTGAGGTTTGTCGTTTGACGAGTTATTCTCTTTTTGCTTATGGCTGCAAAGGAAACGGTTTTTGCCTCAACTTTAGAACCTAATATTGTTGAGGATCATGACATCTGTACCCACTCCAACATCAATATTCTGCAGGACAGATTCGTAACTGTTGAGGATTCTTCTCTAGTTTCCAAGGAGGAAGATGATGATTCCCACAAGGATATTGAGATTCTCTTGAAACGAGTAAACTCTAGTTTCCAAGGAGGAAGATGATGATTCCCACAAGGATATTGAGATTCTCTTGAAACGAGTAAAAACTGCTACTGCTTTTTTGACCTACTTGAAATCAAAAGCAACAGCTTTGGCTACTTCGGATTTGGCTCATCTATCACTTGGAACTAACCAGCTCCATCGATCCTTTGATGAACATGATAAGACTTATACCACTGAGATGCTCTCGCATGTAGACAAGATTACAGCCGTAATGGAGTCTCTAGCTAGGCGTGCTATAATCGCAGAATCTGAAGCTGCAGTTGAGAAAGAGAAATTCATGTTAAGTCAAGGAGAAATTCAAAGAAAGGTTTGTCAAATTGAGAACATGTCTATCAAGTTAAAGAACATGGAAATGTTTGCTCTTGGGACAAGTAGTATTCTCTGTGAAATGAGACAGAGGGTTGATGATTTGATTGAAGAGACTTCTAGACAGAAGCAAATAGCTATGGAAAATGAACGAGAACTTAGTCGTGTTAGGAGTGACTTTGAGTCTCTTAAGTCCTATGTTACAAGCCTCATCAGTGTTAGAGAAACACTTGTCTCATCGGAGAAGCAGTTCCAAACAATCGAGATACTTTTTGAACGGTGAACATATCTTCTACTTCAATATCTATACTCATTGTATAGGCTCTAGAATTAGCAACTTTGATCATCAACATATCTTCTACTTCAATATCTATACTCATTGTATAGGCTCTAGAATTAGCAACTTTGATCATCATTCATCTAGAACTAGTCTTTTGTTAGTTGATCACCAATTATGAGCAGATTTATCATTGTGATTATGAGTTTACTGATGATGAAACAGGCTTGTTGCAAAGACAACGTTGTTGGAAAGCGAGAAAGTGCAGAAAGAAGAAGAGGTTCAGAAACTAATGGAAGAGAATGTAAGACTGACGGCTCTCGTTGACAAGAAAGAGGCACAGCTTCTGGCCATGAATGAACAGTGCAAAATGATGGCCCTGAGCTCTATATGATGCTTAGAAATGAAGATTGCTACTCTATTTTTTTTTTTTTCTTCCTATGTGTGCTATATAAAAGAAACCCTAATTTGATTCAACTTCCACGTTTGTTGATATCCAGAAGGCAAAAATATGTGTCCTGGAAAACTATATGTAATTGTTCATACTCAGTATATGTGAAGCTGCTTTGTGTTTTGGTTTGGCTTAACTTGGCTTCTGTGTAAGAATCTTAAAGTCTCGGTAAAGACAAGTTATGGTGCTTAGTTTGATCGCAACCAAATCTATATATTTTATGCCCACTAAAATTTGGCAGCACTTTAAAACTCGTACTGGCCCAAGAGAGATCGTGCCTCGGTCAACGCTTGCCGGTGATTTGCCAAGCAAGTACAACTTTACGTAGCAACTGGAGATTTACCTTTTAAGTTACTAAATTGACCCTCTCCTTTTTTCAAGACAAGTCTACTATCTCCAAGCTTGTCCAAGGCCCTATATAAGTGTTGCTAGAATTAGACTTGAAATCAGACTAAAAAGCCCCTCCTTTCTTCTGATCAGATCTCACTTTCCACCAAATCAATGGCGTCCAAATCTCCTAATGCTGATTCCAACATTGAACAGCCAAGGAAGATTGCATTGGTCACGGGAATCACTGGCCAGGATGGATCATACCTGACAGAGTTCCTACTCGAGAAAGGCTATGAAGTTCACGGCCTCATTCGACGATCCTCCAATTTCAACACTCAACGTTATGAAGTTCACGGCCTCATTCGACGATCCTCCAATTTCAACACTCAACGTATCAACCATATCTATGTTGATCCCCATAATGTCAACAAAGCTCGCATGAAGCTCCACTATGCTGATCTCTCTGATGCCTCTTCTCTCCGTCGTTGGCTTGACGTCATCAAGCCAGATGAGGTCTACAACCTTGCTGCTCAGTCCCATGTTGCTGTCTCCTTTGAGATCCCTGACTACACGGCTGATGTCGTTGCTACTGGAGCTCTCCGCCTCCTGGAGGCTGTCAGATCTCATAACATTGACAATGGCCGTGCCATCAAGTACTATCAGGCAGGGTCCTCGGAGATGTTTGGGTCAACTCCTCCTCCGCAGTCAGAGACAACGCCATTTCATCCAAGATCTCCATATGCTGCGTCCAAATGCGCTGCTCACTGGTACACCGTTAATTACCGAGAGGCCTATGGTCTGTTTGCCTGCAATGGGATTTTGTTCAACCATGAGTCACCCCGCCGAGGAGAGAACTTTGTCACTCGGAAAATCACTAGAGCCTTGGGAAGGATCAAGGTTGGATTGCAGACTAAGCTCTTCTTGGGAAATATTCAGGCTTCAAGAGACTGGGGCTTTGCAGGAGACTACGTGGAGGCAATGTGGCTAATGCTGCAGCAGGAGAAACCAGATGACTACGTGGTGGCAACTGAGGAATCACACACTGTGGAGGAGTTTCTGGAGGTGTCATTCGGGTACCTTGGGCTCAACTGGAAAGATCATGTTGAGATCGATAAGAGGTACTTCAGGCCAACAGAGGTGGACAATCTGAAAGGAGACGCAAGCAAGACAAAGGAGCTGTTGGGGTGGAGGCCAAAAGTAGGATTCGAGAAGCTGGTGAAAATGATGGTGGACGAAGACCTTGAGCTAGCCAAGAGGGAGAAAGTCCTTGTTGATGCTGGTTACATTGATGCTAAGCAGCAACCTTGATCTGAAAATATTACCAAGAAAAACCTTGATCTGAAACTACCCAAAACTGAGTCATTATCTACTTTTTTATTGAAATTTAATTCTGTTTCATCTGTTGTTGTACTTTTGAATAGTCCACTATGGATTTTGTACCAAAGACAAACAAAGCATATTAATACATATGAATTTTTCCTTTATCTCATGTTCAGGAGCTACAATACAACTCAGAAAATACACCAACGTTAAAAAATGAAAGCCTGAAGATGAAATGACAAAACAAAGTAGATCCACAAGAAAAAGAAATCAATCGATAGCTTCAACTTGCATCTATGCAAATCAAACAAGATCAGAAAACATAGTGTAGAACTAGACATATTCTCATCCACGAGTCTAACTATGTTAAGAGTATTTACTCTGATGCCTCTTGTGTAGAAGAAATAGTCGTAGTGTTTATACTAACCGAATCTGGTGATGCAAGAGGAAAAGGAGTCATTGTGGACCTAAGAGATTCAGGTCCCTCAGAATTGATTCTTTTACATAGTGTGTCGCAGTTGCTGATCACCTCCGTTACAGAATTGATTCTTTTACATAGTGTGTCGCAGTTGCTGATCACCTCCGTTAACCTTCCTTTTAGCTCTCCGAGCTCCACCTGCAAACCATGAACTAAAAAAAATGTGCCACATATAGGATTAGTAGATAGTCCAGTCCAGTGTCAAGCCCATCTATATCTTCTACACTAAAATAGCACCTTGAGAGAAATGCTGGGAAGTCGTCCTCATNGTACATGATAACGACGGTGATGATTGATGAAAAACAAGAGCTCAGAACAAATACGTGGATATTTCAGTTTCAATTTATACATGATAACGACGGTGATGATTGATGAAAAACAAGAGCTCAGAACAAATACGTGGATATTTCAGTTTCAATTTACTAAAAAAAAGAGCCACATAAGTAAATATCTTTTCAAGAAATTACATTCCTTTGGCACCACATTCAGTGAACCA
>CM071721.1:9320254-9331368 GCA_036630335.1 Physaria fendleri | reverse complement strand
AGAAATTCATGTTAAGTCAAGAAGAAATTCAAAGAAAGGTTTGTCAAATTGAGAACATGTCAATCAAGTTAAAGAACATGGAAATGTTTGCTCTTGGGACAAGTAGTATTCTCTGTGAAATGAGGCAGAGGGTTGATGATTTGATTGAAGAGACGTCTAGGCAGAAGCAAATAGCTATGGAAAATGAGCAGGAACTCAGTCGTGTCAGGAGAGACTTTGAGTCTCTTAAATCCTATGTTACAAGCCTCATCAGTGTTAGAGAAACACTTGTCTCATCTGAGAAGCAGTTTCAAACAATCGAGATACTTTTTGAACGGTGAGCATATCTTCTACTTCAATATCTATACTCATTGTATAGGCTCTAGAATTAGCAACTTTGATCATCATTCATCTAGAACTAGTCTTTTGTTAGTTGATCACCAATTATGAGCAGATTTATCATTGTGATTATGAGTTTACTGATGATGAAACAGGCTTGTTGCAAAGACAACGTTGTTGGAAAGCGAGAAAGTGCAGAAAGAAGAAGAGGTTCAGAAACTAATGAAAGAGAATGTAAGACTGACGGCTCTCGTTGACAAGAAAGAGGCACAGCTTCTGGCCATGAATGAACAGTGCAAAATGATGGCCCTGAGCTCTATATGATGCTTAGAAATGAAGATTGCTACTCTATTTTTTTTTTTCCTATGTGTGCTAATTGCTATAAAAGAAACCCTAATTTGATTCAACTTCCACGTTTGTTGATATCCAGAAGGCAAAAATATATGTGTCCTGGAAAACTATATGTAATTGTTCATACTCAGTATATGTGAAGCTGCTTTGTGTTTTGGTTTGGCTTAACTTGGCTTCTGTGTAAGAATCTTAAAGTCTCGGTAAAGGCAAGTTATGGTGCTTAGTTTGATCGCAACCAAATCTATATATTTTAAGCCCACTAAAATTTGGCAGCACTTTAAAACTCGTACTGGCCCAAGAGAGATCGTGCCTCGGTCAACGCTTGCCGGTGATTTGCCAAGCAAGTACAACTTTACGTAGCAACTGGAGATTTACCTTTTAAGTTACTAAATTGACCCTCTCCTTTGTTCAAGACAAGTCTACTATCTCCAAGCTTCATCAAGGGCCCTATATAAGCGTTGATAGAATGAGACATGAAATCAGACTAAAAAGCCCCTTCTTTCTTCTGATCAGATCTCACTTTCCACCCAAACAATGGCATCCGGATCTCCTAATGCTGACTCCAACATTGAACAGGCGAGGAAGATTGCATTGGTCACCGGAATCACTGGTCAGGATGGATCATACCTGACAGAGTTCCTACTCGAGAAAGGTTACGAAGTTCATGGCCTCATTCGAAGATCCTCCAATTTCAACACTCAACGAATCAACCATATCTATGTTGATCCCCACAATGTCAACAAAGCGCGCATGAAGCTCCATTACGCTGATCTCTCTGATGCCTCCTCTCTCCGTCGTTGGCTTGACGTCATCAAGCCAGATGAGGTCTACAACCTTGCTGCTCAGTCTCATGTTGCTGTTTCCTTTGAGATCCCTGACTACACGGCTGACGTAGTTGCTACTGGAGCTCTCCGCCTCCTGGAGGCTGTCAGATCTCAAAACATTGATAACGGCCGTGCCATCAAGTACTACCAGGCAGGGTCCTCGGAGATGTTTGGGTCAACTCCTCCTCCGCAGTCAGAGACGACGCCATTTCATCCGAGATCTCCATATGCTGCGTCCAAATGTGCGGCTCACTGGTACACCGTTAATTACCGAGAGGCCTATGGTCTGTTTGCCTGCAATGGAATTTTGTTCAACCACGAGTCACCCCGCCGAGGAGAGAACTTTGTCACTCGGAAAATCACTAGAGCCTTGGGAAGGATCAAGGAGTCACCCCGCCGAGGAGAGAACTTTGTCACTCGGAAAATCACTAGAGCCTTGGGAAGGATCAAGGTTGGATTGCAGACTAAGCTCTTCTTGGGAAATATTCAGGCTTCAAGAGACTGGGGCTTTGCAGGAGACTACGTGGAGGCAATGTGGCTAATGCTGCAGCAGGAGAAACCAGATGACTACGTGGTGGCAACTGAGGAATCACACACTGTCGAGGAGTTTCTGGAGGTGTCATTCGGGTACCTTGGGCTCAACTGGAAAGACCATGTTGAGATCGATAAGAGGTACTTCAGGCCAACAGAGGTGGACAATCTGAAAGGAGACGCAAGCAAGACAAAGGAGCTGTTGGGGTGGAGGCCAAAAGTAGGATTCGAGAAGCTGGTGAAAATGATGGTGGACGAAGACCTTGAGCTAGCCAAGAGGGAGAAAGTCCTTGTTGATGCTGGTTACATTGATGCTAAGCAGCAACCTTGATCTGAAAATACTACCAAGAAAAACCTTGATCTGAAACTACCCAAAACTGAGTCATTATCTACTTTTTTATTGAAATTTAATTCTGTTTCAACTGTTGTTGTACTTTTGAATAGTCCACTATGGATTTTGTACCAAAGAAAAACAAAGCATATTAATACATATGAATTTTCCTTTATCACATGTTCAGGAGCTATAATGCAACTCAGAAAATACACCAACGTTAAAAAATGAAAGCCTACAGATGAAATGACAAAATAAAGTAGAGATCCACGAGAAAAAGAATTCAATCAATAGCTTCAACATGCATCTATGCAAATCAAACGAGATCAGAAAACATAGTGTAGAACTAGACATATTCTCATCCATGAATCTAACTATGTTAAGAGTATTTACTCTGATGCCTCTTGTGTAGATGACATAGTCGTAGGGTTTATACTAACCGAATCGGGTGATGCAAGAGGAAAAGGAGTCACTGTGGACCTGAGAGATTCAGGTCCCTCAGAATTGATTCTTTTACATAGTGTGTCGCAGTTGCTGATCACCTCCGTTATGCATTGCAATTCCAAATATTTTAATCCAGCAACCATCAAAACAAACATACATCAACAATGCTTAATGCCAAATTTCAAAGGAAAGGCTCTATCAAAAAGAAAGACGAACTCACAGCTGTGAGGGATTTAAGTTTCTCGAGAATGGGATCGACTGTTTCCGATCGATGAGAGATCGTCGTTATCACATCTCCACATCTATTTTCCTGGAAAAAAAAATATATATAATCACAACTTCAGCATCGGAGGATTCAGAGTCAAAATCACACAATAAAATCAATTGCCTGAGCTCCTAGCAGAGTTGAATCTGATGCTCCCATTTTGGTTCGCTGACGCTGATAAACTACTCAATCCAAAATTATGGGGGAATTATGGAATCAGCAGAAGTTGGGAGAAATCTGGCAATCGTTGTCAGTATCAAAGGTTGGGAAGGGCAAGATGACGTTTCACACAATTCAAACCCAACAGCGTGCCGTTTTGATAACAGAAATCAGAAGAAGCACGAAACGCCAGCGCCTTCCTTGAATTTATAACAACCATATATATATGTTTGTAAGTCCGATATACGGCGACGTTTCTTGTCCATTCATGCATAATAAGACTTTTAGTCTTCTTCGCCTTTCATGAGCAACTGAGACGCCACGAATTTATCAAGACATCTCCAGTCAGTGATCCTCTTCTTTCCATTCACATCATCATTCCGGTGACTATAGTCGGAAATATTGGTTCTCTGTGGAGTGAAATTGGAGGGAAGAGAAGGGCTCTCGAGCTGAGGAAGCTGTGAGAACCGATCATCATCAATGCAGTGAAGGTACATAGATCTCAAGCTCTCATTTTCGACGTGATTAGCCTCGGAGAGTAGTTCTTGCTTAAACGGTGTGACGGCAAAATCAGGATTATCTCGTCCGGCTCGCTTTTCGAGAGGCTCCAAAAGAGTTGTGTCGTAGAAAAAACAGTTCGGATCCCAAACTTGCCTTCTTTTGGTTGGAACGGACGTTCGCTTCTTGAATGCTCTACACACTACCCATCCTTCTTCCTGCAATTCACCATTTACAATAACTTGGTAAAAACAAATGAGAAGACAAATAGATTTTGTGGCACTAAATGAGTAAATGTGCATGAGAGTCTTGATTACCGGTGGAGAAGCGTTCGGGTGTGACTCTAGGCTGTAGTATTCGTGAATGATCCAATCGGATTTTTGGCCGTTAGGAGCTCGACCTCGGTAAAAGACTAGTGTGTGTAGTATTCGTGAATGATCCAATCGGATTTTTGGCCGTTAGGAGCTCGACCTCGGTAAAAGACTAGTGTTTTTCTCATCCCGATAAGTTTGGAATTGAGATAAACAGCCTTGTCTCGGCCTGTTGCTTTCCAGAAACCGGTCATGGTTGCCCGGTTAGTTCTAGTACCAGTCGGATACTTCTTGTCTTTGTAGCTAAAAAAGTACCACTCTTTTTGCTCTTCGTACCCTATCCTACATATCTCTACACACATACAAACCAATATCATAGGTTTCATATTTTTCTTGCATATGTACTTGAAGATGGTTTATTATTCATATTAAGTTATCTAAACCCTAATTTATCGTTTGTTTCTCTATATATGTAGTCTTATATAGATTAGATCGGCTCATAATTTGTATAAACGACCAATAGAATGGTAATGAGAAGAGAGTAAGAGATACCTTGTAGATCCCATGGTTCGATCTTATAGAGATCAATTTCTCTGATAACATCGAGATCAATCTTTTGGGAAGCGACTTTCTTCTTGAGATAATACCCGACAAGTTCTTCATCTGTCGGATGAAACCTAAATCCAGGCGGTATACTACACGAATCTTGATCAACCCTCATCATACTGATAGTTCTCTTCTAGGGTTTATTTTGCTGCGGTTTCTTCTATGGTTAATCATAAAAGAAACCCTACCGACTGTATCAATGGAAAAAAAAAAAACAATAGAATGAGAGTCTTAGCAGTGAAGATGTAAGTTAGGTATAGAAAAGAGAGATATGGACCGTCCACTTGAAGGACGATGAGATTCATCATACTGATAGTTCTCTTCTAGGGTTTATTTTTTGCTGTGGTTTCTTCTATGGTTGATCATAAAAGAAACCCTACCGACTGTATCAATGGAAGAAAAAAAAACAATAGAATGAGAGTCTTAGCAGTGAAGATGTTAGTTAGGTATAGAAAAGAGAGATATGGACCGTCCACTTGAAGGACGATGAGATGTATGTTTAGACTTCAGAGTGTAATCATATGCTCATTTCGCGTTTCCGTAATTCACCGGCTCTCTTTTTATAAATGCGTGTGTATTTTATACAAATAAATGCGCGTATAAATATTAACTAATACTATATGAAACGAAGTAATGATTGTGTTAGGACTTAATATAGACTAGAGAAGTAAATGATAAATTAGGAGAAGGTGGGTGGCTCCGTTTTGAGAGAAACTGGAGAGAGAAGCTGAGAATATCATCATTTTGTTTTGTGTTACTTCATGCTCCAAATGATGTCTCCTTCTTCTATCCTGTAATTCTCAATTTTATAACATTTTTTTCCGTTTCCTATTTAGAGCAGTTTCATCACTAAATTCATTGATTGGGTCTCTAAAACATTTAAAAATTTAATTTTTATAATAAATTTTAACTATTAAATTAAATCAAATATTTATTAAAAAATCTAAACCAATAATAAATCGATACTGGGCGAACTGATCCTTATTAAAGTTCTTCAAATCCTCAAATAAGACTCGATCCTTCTTCCTCTCTCCTATTTTTCATTTTTTTTACTATTAAAATTTTTGTAAGAAACCTTCTCAAATTTACTTTGGAGTTGCCCTTATATATTTAAAACATCACAACTATGAAAAAAAGACTACTACTATGAAAAAAAGACTACTTTGATCAGGGATTGTACCTTTTTTTTTTCATTTATTTCATTTATTTCATTTATTTCTTACTTATCATCTCTCTTGATAAGATTCTCTCTAAATTTTAAAAAAACTTGAATTATAGTGACTTCGCCCGGCATATATACTTTCACAAACACATCGTCGGGGATCTATTCTTTCTCAATGGTTGTTCGCTCCTTAAGATATTCGTTTTTCTTGTCGGTGGTTTGCCGGAGAGATTCAACGGGTGGAGTAATCGAGTTTCGTGAAATCAAAACGGGGTTCTGACCTTTTGCTTTGTTAGAAAGATCAGCATCTCTGTACCACTTAGATTTGCACACGACAACCATCTGACCTTCATTTTTCGTACGTTGGTTCTATGTTCGATGGCGTGCGACAAAAGTTAACAACGAGAGATTGATTGAAGCGAATATGATGATCGAGGTCCAATCTGGTTATCGGTTAGTGCTTTTGAGGTTGGTCATGTGAAGCGTGTAGCCTCATGCGCCCGGATTGAATACTGGAAGTCGACTCCTGCACAGCAAGAACAGGTGGCTGCTCCTGTATGACCTAAATCGGTGAGGCTTGTTTCCTTTAATGATAGTGAGTGAAAGTAACGGAGAAGGCTTTAAATTTTCGATATGATATGACAACTTCAAACAATTTTTTTGTTCGACTGGTTAGTATTTTTTCTAGGTTCCGACTAATGGATTGTTGTTGTTAGTTTTAGTTTGGGTCCTTATTCCCGATGGTGTCTTCATTGTTTTGGGCATCAGGCACCTGTGTGAGGTGACGATAATTAGGATTCGGTCTGTTTGTTTATTTTAATAGCCTAGTGGCTATGCTATTGATTATTAATGACCTCCCAACTAAGGTCTACATGGTTCGAATTCTGGTGGTGTCTGGTTTGGCTATTTTATGAGCCTTCCGACTGGATTTGGTCTTCTGTCCCTTTCCAAATATTAAGATTGAAAAAAAAAAAAGATAAAAGAAAACCACTTGAACTTGATACTGAAAACGTATGCTTAACTCCTGTATGACCTAAATCGGTGAGGCTTGTTTCCTTTAATGATAGTGAGTGAAAGTAACGGAGAAGGCTTTAAATTTTCGATATGATATGACAACTTCAAACAATTTTTTTGTTCGACTGGTTAGTATTTTTTCTAGGTTCCGACTAATGGATTGTTGTTGTTAGTTTTAGTTTGGGTCCTTATTCCCGATGGTGTCTTCATTGTTTTGGGCATCAGGCACCTGTGTGAGGTGACGATAATTAGGATTCGGTCTGTTTGTTTATTTTAATAGCCTAGTGGCTATGCTATTGATTATTAATGACCTCCCAACTAAGGTCTACATGGTTCGAATTCTGGTGGTGTCTGGTTTGGCTATTTTATGAGCCTTCCGACTGGATTTGGTCTTCTGTCCCTTTCCAAATATTAAGATTGAAAAAAAAAAAAGATAAAAGAAAACCACTTGAACTTGATACTGAAAACGTATGCTTAAGGCCATCTCCAATGGTAGAACCCCTTAAGGGGTTCTCAACAATATTTTAAGTATATATTTTATATCAGTCATTATTAAGAACTTTTTTATATCAGTCATTATTAAGAACTTTGGTTAGAGATTTTAATTTTTACCCCCTCCAATGGTAGAAATTCATTATAGGTTCTTCAAAAAAAAATCTTATGATTTTACATATAGTTAGAAAATATAGAAAAAATGCAAATATATCATTCAAGGAACAAAAGATGCGTGTAGCCTCATGCGCCCGGATTGAATATTTGTGGTCCTTACTGGTGTGGCTGGAAGTCAACTCCTGTACAGCAAGAACAGGTGGCTGCTCCGGTATGACCTAAATCGGGAGGATTGTTTCCTTTAATGGTAGTGAGTGAAAGAAACAGAGGAGAAGGCTTTAAATTTTCGATATAATATGACAACTTCAAACAATTTTTTTGTTCGTCTGGTTAGTATTTTTTCTAGGTTCCGACTAATGGATTGTGGTTGTTAGCTTTAGTTTGGGTCCTTATTCTCGATGGTGTCTTCATTGTTTTGGACATCAGGCACCTGTGTGAGGTGACGAAAATTAGGATTCGGTCTGTTTGTTTATCTTAATAGCCTAGTAGCTATGCTATTGATTATTAATGACCTCCTAACTAAGATCTATAGGATTCGAATTCTTGTGGTATCCTGGAAGTGTGGTTTGGCTATTTTATGAGCCTTCCAACTTGATTTGGTCTTCTGTTCCAAATATTAAGATTGAAAAAAAATAAAAATAAAAGAAAACCACTTGAACTTGATACTGAAAACGTATGCTTAAACAAATGCTACATTCAGCCCCAAAAAAAAAAAAACAAGTGCTACATTTTCAATTACGGTTTGACGTTACGTGTCAAATGCTGAAAAACAAGTGCTACATTTTCAATTACGGTTTGACGTTACGTGTCAAATGCTGATATGTACATAAACCTTTTTGTCCGTTATGCTGATATGTACATAAACCTTTTTGTCCGTTTGTCGTTAATTTCTGTATCAACACACTGATTATCTGTGTTTGAGATAACAAGTACATGTTTATCTCCCACACTCAATTTCACGCCTACACAACACTATATGTGTTTTACCTATAAATCTAGTTGGGAAAGCAATAATCCGGTCACGTATATAAGGTAACGTAAATTGGACCACCGAATAAGACCAGCACTTTACAGTATCCAAACCCAAAAAAAGAGTAAAAGTTAAAGAGGAAGAAAACAAGGATATATCAAAATTGATGATCCGAACAAACATCAAAGAACCATTATAAGCAACCAAACCAGAGGCTAAAAGAAACAAAGTCCAAAGGTTGATGACCGAAGTGTGACCCAGCAAAGTAAAACCACGTACCAATCAATCCCGGAACAGCTAAGGACAGGGTATCAGAAATTTTCACCGGATAGATTTGACCTGACTAAGGACACAAAAAAAACGTATGTATCAGAAATTTTCACCGGATAGATTTGACCTGACTAAGGACACAAAAAAAACATATAGGAACAGTCTCTTTGACAAAGTGGCGTGTCCATGAAACACTGCAAAGTTGTGTCACTTTAGTTTGGTCTATTCATGAATGCTATAGGTTGCAGTGTCCCCTTCGATTAAAGAAAACGCTACAAACGGTTCAAATTAACTCCAAATTTCATAACCTTCAAATATTTTCTATGTAACGGTGCATAATATGTAACACTTAAAACTATAACGCAGAACATTGAAATGCGAAAATTGAAACCGGAAAAAGAAATTAACGCGAAAGAGTTAACAATACCAACGAGTTTTTTAACTACCTAGACTCCTAGAATGAAAATTAAATTACGGTAAAAATTAAAAAGAGTAAATGCTAAAAAAGTAAAAAACAATGAAAGTATGATACAAGAACCAAGTCAATGAGAAACTAACTCCAAGGCTAACAACTGAACCTGTTCGGATCCTACATCTCTGATCTAATTAAGGCCCTACATCTTCAAAAACTTGGCACAGCTTGTGGGGACTGAACCAGCTGGTTCAAACTGGCTTCATTGTCACTGTTTGGCTCCTTCTTCTGCCTCATCTCCATGACTTTCCTGTGGTGGTTTGAGTGAAGCATCAGAGACGGAGAACAATGGGCTAGAAGGACCCGAAGAGGAGGAGGATGAGTTCGAACCAGACGAGGAAGGACCTGAAGAGGAGGACGAACCATGTGACCAGAGCTTCATTGCGCTGCGGAAACGTTTGGTACGGGATTTAGCAGGAACAGGGGATTTGAAACAGGACTCTTCTGTGGCTGGAGTCACTGGGTGTTTCCGGTCCCTAGTTAACCACGCTGGTTTCTCAGTCGTGGTTCCAATGAGGTTTAGACCCGCATGTTCCGTGAAAGAGTCTTCCACGAAATGAGATAGCCACTCAAGGTTGGCTAAATCATCCTCCTTTACCAAAAATTGAAAAAAACAAAAAAATCAGAGACAAATTAGGGTTAAAAAGATTCAATCTTTTCTTCAATAAATAATTACCGGAAGAGAGACTTCGCTTGGGAGAGACCCAAATTCAGCACAACCGGAGAAATCGTTGCTCCGGGGAAGAACTACATCTCCTTCCTCCTCAGAGGAAACAGGGACCATTTCTTGTTGAGCCTTGGGTTGTTCAGCTTCTTCCTCAGCGAAAACGTCGTCGTTTGACAAGTCAAGCAAATCGTCGACGGAGAAATCATCAGCGGAAACACCATTCTGAGCGGCGGTGACGGAGAGAAACTCTTCGTAAACTGGAGGAGCCGCTTTCAAAGCCATCTCTTTCCTAACGCTGCTCTTCAACGCTACTTGTTCCATTTTCCTATCGACGACAACCATTGATTTAAAAATTAAAAATCAAATCTTTTTTTTTTCTGTCAAACAAAAAATTCAATCTTTCCTTTACATAATTGAAACTAATTTAAATAAATTCAACATTTTGTTCAAACGAAACGTAACAAAAACGTTCCCTTTTTCCCCATTTCCAAGAGAGAATAAAAAATATTGTGAATTAAGTTATTTACGCGTATTTACGTTTTTGAAAAGATACAGAAAAAAATAACCCCAATAGAAAAAAACAAAAACGGTACTGTAGAAAGTGAAGAAAAAATAAGATCTTCATGAGTCAGTTAAAAAAACAAGAGTATTTATCTTTCTGCCAGTTCTTACTTCTATCCGAATATTTACAAAATTACGGTTTTTCCAAGATTGCCCTTGACCGCATTAATCGGCGCTCATTTTGGGAAATTATACTTCCCGCTCATTGGTTTGATTTCGCATTTTGAAAGTTAAAAAACTTAAGAAAAAAAATCAAAAGTTAAATGTTCTTAAAGTTAATTTTGATTTTAAAGTGGTGAAAATGACGAAAATAACCCTAAAGAGTAATAATGGAGAAAAAAAAAGCATGTCTTCGAAGTAAAGGCAAAGGAGAGATGATGCAGAAACCGAAGACAAATGGGGCGGGCCAGCTTTTGTCCTTCTAACACTCCACGAGAACATTATTCTCTCTCACATTATCCTTCAAAAAGAAAAAATTACATTATTATTCTTCATTTAAGAAAAATCTATTTGGACATTACAAAAAAAAAAAATCAAATAAAAAATTGTGTAGATTCCTTTTTTTTCCAATGTACAAAATAACCTTATTGTCAATGTGTGTAGATTCTATTCTGATAATTTTGTAACTATTAGTAGTTGAATTTGAATAAATATTTAATAATTAGTATTATCATTATCCAAGTTGTAGATATATATTAAGATGGTGTTATTAGTTTAGTGAATTTTAGAGAATTATAAATTTTGAGAAGTT
>CM071721.1:9285112-9300411 GCA_036630335.1 Physaria fendleri | reverse complement strand
TCTATCCGTAACTCTTAGAGGAGCTTTGTATAAATAGGGACTTTTGGTGGAGTTTTGTATGATGGATGAATCAAGATCTGATGTCTGGAATTACTTTGATAGAGGGAGAAAGGATAATAAGGGATATGCAGTTTGCAATCAATGTAATGAGAAATTGTCGATGACTACTGGAACAACTCATCTTCAGAACCATTTTGTTTTGAGTTGAGATCTGTCACTCATCTTCTGAATTCTCTTGTCGAAGATTGCTTGGGGGCTATGAGAGATGTGATCAAAAAGATTAGAGGAAATGTTAGATATGTCAATAGCTCACAAGCAACACGAGTAGAGTTCAATAAAATAGCTGAAAGCGCGGGGATAAACTCCAAGAAGATCTTGGTTCTTGATTCTCTTGTTAACTCAAACTCTACTTACGTGATGCTTGAAACTGTACTAGAGTACAAGAATGCATTTTGCCGTTTGAGTGATTACGGGTTATATCGATCTCTATCCAACACAGAGTGGGAATGGACATTAAACGTTGCCTGGTATCTTAAAATTCTGTTGGGTATTGCCTCTGAATTTTCAGGTAACAAATGTGTGACAGCAAATGTCTACTTTGCAGAGATGTGTTATATCCATATCCAGTTGACCAAGTGGTGTAGTGACAACCGAGACTATTACTTGAGTTATGTCGCAAGAAATATGAAGGATAAATTCGATGAGTATTGGAACAAATGCAGTCTTGTTTTAGCAATCGCTTCGGTATTGGATCCACGATCCAAGATGAAGATCGTAGAGTATTACTACAATAAGATCTATGGAGATATGGCTAACGATCGTATCAAAGAAGTTTTGAATGGTGTCAAGGAGCTTCTTGATGCATATTCGATTTCTTTAGCTATTGTTGCTGAAGACTATTCCTCCTCTGACTCTGCCTCTGTCTCTAGCTCTGGCCCTGGCTCTGGATTTGGTTTAAGTAGAGCTATGGACACTAGAGACAGATTCCTCGAGAAATGGGAGAAACAAAACACAACAACGGATTTGGACAACTACTTAAAAGAACCGATCTTGCCTAATAGAGCTGACTTCAACATTTTGAATTACTGGAAGGTCCATACACCGAGATATCCTATCCTCTCTGTGATGGCACGTGATGTTTTGGGAACACCTATGTCAATCCTTGCGCCTAACTCAGCATTTAACTCCGGGACACCGATGATCGCTGAGAGCCTGAGTTCCTTGAGCCCTGAGATCAGACAGGCTTTGTTCTGTGCGCATTCTTGGTTGTCTACAGAACATAAGATTTAGTACCAAATACAATGTAAGTCTTCTTCTCCTTTATAAGAACTCAAAGGTCAATGTTGAGAAGAGAACGAGAAATTTTTCTTGTGCACATATTAGGTTTAAAGAATAGGCCCATTAATATCTTTACTGGCCCAAATTTAGGCCCATGATAAATCACCTTCATCGCACTTGTAAAACAATTGGCGGGTAAATCATAAAACTTTTAAAATTTCGGTTTAATGAACCCAAAAAATTTCGGTTTATTGAAACGTAAAATAAATTTCAGAAATTTCGCGCATATGTAATAAATTGGCGGGTCAACTATAATTTTCGTTTTCTCTTTAAGGGGTAAATCATAAAACTTTTAAAATTTCGGTTTAATGAACCCAAAAAATTTCGGTTTATTGAAACGTAAAATAAATTTCAGAAATTTCGCGCATATGTAATAAATTGGCGGGTCAACTATAATTTTCGTTTTCTCTTTAAGTTAAGTTCTGTGAGATCTTACGACTGTTCACACAAACCCATAGATCTGAATGTTAGATTCAATGGATTCTCAATATCAACATCTACCTCCTCTCAAAAGATTAAGATTGCTTCAGCGAGATCTCGAAGCTTCCCAACAGCAGCAGCAGCTACCGAATCAACCGGAGCCAAACTCGTTGCAGTTGCCGACGAAGAAGAGGAAGCAGACTCGTGTGGATTACGATGACTATGACGGGAACCGTAACCCCACTTATCATTGTCTTCCGACGAAGAAGAGGATTTGGGCAATTGATCCTGATTTGCTCTCTGGTAATCATTTTTCACCTTTTGATCTGAATATTGAGTATAAGCCATCTGTTGAAGAGAAGTCAATTGAGAAAAAGTCAGATCTAATGGCTGAATCGAGTCTAGAGGTAGAAGATGATAGTGATAAAGAGAATATAGATCCTCTAGGGAAAGAAAAAGTTGTAGATCTATCTGATAGAGAAGTAGAAGATGAAGATGGGATTATGTGTGTTGTATGTCAAAGTACAGATGGTGAACCATCAAATCCAATAGTGTTCTGTGATGGTTGTGACTTGGTTGTGACTTGATGGTTCATGCTTCTTGCTATGGGAATCCTCTTGTGAAAGCTATACCAGAAGGTGACTGGTTTTGCAGCCAGTGCATTGCATCAAGTTCATCAAAGAATCATGAGAAAGTCTTCTCGTGCTGCTTGTGTACCATTAATGACGGAGCAATGAAACCCACAGATGATGGTAGATGGGCTCATATTACTTGTGCATTGTTTGTGCCAGAAGTTTACTTTAAGGATCCTGAAGGAAGGGAAGAGATTTGTTGCAGCGAGATACCGAGTAAGAGATGGAAAGATAAGTGTTATTTGTGTAAGATTAGCCGTGGTTGTGTTATCAAGTAGTAAGAGATGAGAGTAAGAGATGGAAAGATAAGTGTTATTTGTGTAAGATTAGCCGTGGTTGTGTTATCAAGTGTTCAGAGATGAAATGTCAGTTGGATTTTCATGTTACTTGTGGGTTGAAGGATGGTCTTTGTATCGAGTATCGTGAGAGCAAGAAGAATGGTGGTATTGTTGTTGGTTTCTGTAATGAGCACACCAAACTATGGGAAAGGGTAAGATTTGTATCATACTACTTTCTCAAGTTTTTGTTTAGTATGTATAGGTCTGACGATAAATTTTGTTTTTCAGCAACAGGAAAGTGGAAAGTACAGGATTGTTGCAAGAGATGAAGATAAAAAGTAGGAGAAGAGCCATGATAATCATGCTTTTACTTGCAATTCTCATGTATTTGTTTGTTTTTCTTCTTATTTCAATGTTATTTTATCGTTGAGTAGCTGGTTCTAAATGCTATCAAATTTATAATTTCAGAAATCTTTACTACGTTCAGTCAATTTTCAATCACCAATCTTTGATAAGATACAAAGATCGAGTGTTATCTTCCGTTATTTTGATTGGAAGTAGATTCGTTATTAGCTTAAATGGGCCTAATTTTTTAAAATGGACTTATTTTGTTATACTTTATTTAGCCCATGAGCATTATTGACCAATTTTTTTCCATTTTTTTTTGGGGCAGGAATCATATTTTCCACACAAATTTCTAAATAAATAGACAATTTGAATTATAATCCATTTTTTTTTGGGGCAGGAATCATATTTTCCACACAAATTTCTAAATAAATAGACAATTTGAATTATAATCCGACTAATCGTGGAACAAAGACAATAAGGCATGATCGTTTTGCATCTACGGATTCAAAATTGGTCTGTCGGAATTCTGAGGTTTTTGCCACGAAAGTCTTTTTCCTTTTTCCATTTTTTTTTGGGGCAGGAATCATATTTTCCACACAAATTTCTAAATAAATAGACAATTTGAATTATAATCCGACTAATCGTGGAACAAAGACAATAAGGCATGATCGTTTTGCATCTACGGATTCAAAATTGGTCTGTCGGAATTCTGAGGTTTTTGCCACGAAAGTCTTCTTCCCTCCAAGGGACTGATTCAAAATTGGTCTGTCGGAATTCTGAGGTTTTTGCCACGAAAGTCTTCTTCCCTCCAAGGGACTACCGTACGATGGGTACAGGAAAGTGATAATTCTACTTTAGCATCTGGCCAAATCGAAGAACATCCCGTACGATGGGTACAGGAAAGTGATAATTCTACTTTAGCATCTGGCCAAATCGAAGAACATCCGAAGAGATATGAGTACCACAGTGTTGCTACATGTATTGCCACATTGCAACAGTGTGCGCAAAGCAAAGATTCCGTTTCTGGCCAACAGATTCACGGTTTCATGCTTAGGAAAAGGTATCTCGAGGAGTCGCCACGCGCCATCACGAGCCTTGTTAACATGTACGCTAAGTGTGGTCTTATGCGGCCTGCTGTGTTGGTCTTTGGTGGTTCCGAACGGGATGTGTTTGGTTATAACGCTTTAATTTCGGGGTTTGTGGTAAATGGGTCTCCTTTGGATGCGATGGAGCTGTATAGAGAAATGAGAGCCAAGGGTATTATCCCTGATAAGTATACATTTCCAAGTTTGCTAAAAGGAAGCGATGCTATGGTGATTTCTGATATTAAGAAGGTTCATGGATTGGCGTTTAAATTCGGGTTTGATTCCGATTGTTTTGTGGGAAGTGGTTTAGTCACGGCGTACTCAAAGTGTATGTCAGTGGAGGATGCTCAGAAGGTGTTCGATGAATTGCCTGAAAGAGATGACAATGTGCTTTGGAATGCTTTAGTTAATGGGTATTTACAGATTTCTAGATCTGATTCTGCTTTAATAGTCTTCAGTAAAATGCGTGAAGAAGGTGTTGGCATGAGTAGGCATACTATCACAAGCGTCTTATCCGCATTTACTGTGTCAGGGGATCTTGACAACGGGAGGTCAATGCATGGTTTTGCGGTGAAAACAGGATCTAATTCTGATATTGTTGTGTCAAATGCCTTGATTGATATGTATGGAAAGAGTAAATGGCTAGATGAGGCAATCAGTATATTCGAAGCAATGGATGAGAGGGATATAGTTACATGGAACTCGGTTTTATGCGTTTATGACTATTGTGGTGATCATGATGGAACCTTAGTTCTTCTCGAAAGGATGCTTTGTTCTGGAATCCGACCTGATCTCGTTACATTGACAACCGTTCTACCCACTTGCGGTCGTCTTGCTGCAGCAATTCAAATGATGCATTTATACACAACTCGTTGATGGATATGTACGTGAAATGCGGGGATTTGAGGGATGCTCGGATGGTTTTTGACTCGATGAGGAATAAAGATTCTGCTTCTTGGAATATCATGATCAATGGTTACGGAGTGCAGAGCTGCGGTGAGTTAGCTTTAGATATGTTTTCACGTATGTGCAAAGCTGGTGTCAAACCAGATGAAATCACATTTGTTGGGTTGCTACAAGCATGTAGCCACTCAGGCTTTGTGAGCGAAGGACGAAGATTTCTGGCACAGATGGAGACAGTATATAACGTTGTTCCAACAAGTGATCATTACGCTTGTGTTATAGACATGCTTGGTCGTGCAGGCAAGCTAGAGGAAGCATTTGAGTTAGCGATATCAATACCCATGTGCAACAATCCTGTAGTCTGGAGGTCAATATTATCATCTTGTCGTCTCCAAGGGAACACAGATCTCGCACTGGTTGCAGGAAAGCGGCTACATGAGCTTGACCCAGAGCATTGTGGTGGTTATGTATTGATGTCTAATGTTTATGTGGAAGCTGGGAAGTTCGAGGAAGTGTTGGACGTTAGAGACACAATGAGACAGCAGAATGTGAAGAAGACACCAGGCTGCAGCTGGATTGAGCTCAAGAACGGTGTTCACATGTTTTTTACCGGAGATCAGACTCACTCGGAGTTCAAATCTATCCACCCTTGGCTAAGCCTATTGACTTCTCATATGCACGGTCATGAGTATGATGATGGACTACTAATTTGGTAAGACATTAGATCTTTTTGTAACCATCGAGTATAGTTTACTATTTATGTTGTGCGAAAGACAATGGTTTACGGAGTAGAACAATATACCAACCAAACACATCATGGTACTTGCAAGTTTTTTAGCCATTGCGTTGTATTATTAGCCAAGAGTCAAATTTGGATTAACATTGATTTTTTTTTTTTTTTTTCATATTCCTTTGTTCTTAGATCTTGAAAGACCAAAATCTTAAGCCTTTTCGAACAAGAAATCAGCCACATGATCCAGGCTTTTTTCATATTCCTTTGTTCTTAGATCTTGAAAGACCAAAATCTTAAGCCTTTTCGAACAAGAAATCAGCCACATGATCCAGGCTTACCGGAGCAGTTTTAGCCATTTGGTGCGGCGAGGTGATAAAAACGAACCATTTTTATTATCAATCTAAAATGCGGTCAAAATTAGCTTTGATCGAATGATAATTATATTACATAACTAACGAGAGTTTGACAATTGCCAGACTGTCATCAATAATGCTAAATTCTAAATAATTATATTACATAACTAACGAGAGTTTGACAATTGCCAGACTGTCATCAATAATGCTAAATTCTAAGACATGCTATACCCAACTACGCCAATGTTCCGGTGTGCTGCTACTGCAACCGAGGCGGCTCCAGCAGGACCAAATTGAGATTGTGCCTGCAACAGCTTAGCATCATAACCCACCTTGTGTTGTAATTGGACATAAGGGTTTGGGTTCAGCTCAGCTGCCTTTGCGGAGTTGTATTGGGAGGGGACAAACTGCGGTTTTAGATGAACAGCAGGTTCTGTACTACCAAGCTTCTCTTGGTTCATCATGGTGTTAGGATGGAAAAAACAGTTGGGAGATATGCTCTGTGGAGGGAGTGCTATGCCTCTGTAATATGTTCTTGCGTCATAGGACAACTCTTTGTGGTTTTTGTCATTTTCATAAGTTACAGATGACTCCACGACACCACCTGGTCTACCTGGTAGAAGGAAGGTGTGATGAGAGGGCCCAGGAAAAAAAAAGGTCAAATACTTTCATAGATTATAGTTTGGGAATTACCTTGTGATGAGAGGGCCCAGGAAAAAAAAAGGTCAAATACTTTCATAGATTATAGTTTGGGAATTACCTGATGGTACTCTTGGAGGGGGCCCTAAAGGTTTAGTTGAATATGCTGGCGTTATTGGAACTACTCCGTTTCTTGAAGGCTCGAAAGAAACACGCCTATTGTTTGATGGGTTTAAGCTGGGTTGAGGGTTGGAGTTTACCGCACTGGAGTTAACTGTAGATCTATGAAGATGAAGAGGAAATATTAAGCACAAGGGCCATACTGAATCAACAGAGATGTATATTCTTTACAGTTGTTATGAATGATATGAGAAAACATACCGTGGAAGAGAAGCATGCGCCCTGTCTGGAGGCACGATTGGCCCACTTTTGCCACTATTTTCCTCTAGGTGCGCAAATTGTTTCCTCAAATGACCTACGGCACTGCAATGTGAAATTTAAATGATCAGCAAAAATGAAAGAAGAAAGTGTAATGTCTCATATTCATTTTGTTATGAAAGGAAGACATGACTATGGTTTAAAAGTGGAAGAAGTAACAACCTAGGATATAAAAAATTTGTTCCTTCAGAGTTCATATAATCCTTGAGCAGCTGCGGATGGTATTCTAGTATCTCCCTGTATAATAGTTCCCTAATGTCATCCTTTGTTAACCTTCGTCTTTCAAACTCAAATTCCATCTTCGAGATTGGCTGAGAAGAAATTTCTCTTTTAATCTTGGCGAGGCTCTGAAAGTAAGGATCAGCCAGCGCCTGTCAAAGAACATCACAGCGTTAACATCACCATGTAAGGAGCTAAATATGAAGTAGAGCTTACTGCACTAAAAGCAAGTCAATTGTTCTAATAGGGAGGAAATAAAGGATAAAGACAGAACACATACCTCTGCAGCAGTCGGTCTGTCCTTAGGATCAAAAGCCAACAGTCTTTGTAAAAGGCGCAATGCTAAAGGATCTGTATTAGGAAACTTTTGCGAAAAGGGGACAAGAGTTTTCTTCTTCATTTCGCTCAAATATTTTCTAGCCTTTTCATTTTTAACCTGCATTGGAGACATGCTATTAGTTCTGTGTGTCTCTTCCCAGCAAAAAAAAAGAAAGAAAATGAAGAAGATGGTAATGTGGAAACAGTAGAAACATACTCCAGCAATGGTCTCTGATTTTGGTGTGCCAAGAAGATCGGTAATCAAGTCTAACTGATGGACGACACTTTTTCCAGGAAACAAAGGTTTTCCTGTTAATATCTCAGCGAAGATGCAGCCAATGCTCCAAATGTCAATTGCAGGAGTATACTGCAAAACATGAAAATGCATATCAAAATATTGAAAACGCAATCCTGAAAAAGTGCCTGAGGTTTTCCAGTTTCGGAAGAGTTTACATCATCCCTGAACAAGAATTATTCTCATATGTGGGTTCATTCTATCCCATAGAACACAGCTCTAACTTGAAGGACAGCCGACTACACATACAGAAAAAGGGAACCAAAGAAGAAGAATTATGACTACCTTAGAACAGAATGATCCACAGAGCTCCGGTGCTCTGTACCACCTTGTGGCAACATAATCCTGGAACAAGAAAAACAGAGAGTAGGAAATTCAAGAACATTGGAGGGTGTGGCAACATAATCCTGGAACAAGAAAAACAGAGAGTAGGAAATTCAAGAACATTGGAGGGATGCCCAGAATCTGGATTAACAATCAACAACAATAGGTGTAGACGAAGGGTGCATACCGTCCAAAAGACTGTGGTAGGTGTATCATTAAAAGACACTCTAGCTAGTCCTAAGTCACAGACTTTCAACTTGCAGTTTGCATTGGCCAATATGTTCTTCGGTTTAAGGTCACGGTGAGAAGGGAAAAGAAAACAAGACTTTGCTAACCTGTATGCATGTACTTCAAAGCACGAAGCATCTGATACAGAAAAAACTGATGATGCTCAGGAGTCAAATCATCATTAGCTTTGATGACTTGGTGAAGATCAGATTCCATGAGCTCAAACACCACATATATATCTTTAAATTCCCTCTTAGAAGGTGGCAGCATAATGCTTTTAATTTCAACTATATCCGGGTGTTTTAAGAGACGGAGAAGCTTAACCTCACGGAGGATACGGAGAGCATCAGAGACATGTTGAAATACATTATTAATCTTCTTTATCGCAACTTTATCTCCTGTATGTGTATCAATAGCTGCACAAACAACTCCATAGCTTCCTTTCCCAATTACTTCAAGAATCTGATAACGGTTAGCATCACCATACTCGGTGAAAAATTCCATCTCTTTTATGTTCTGTAAGATTACCAATTAAAGCATTAGCACCAAAATCATCAAAAAAAAAAAAAAACCATGGAATCATTACCACTTAAGATTCAAAAAAGAAACCAACCTTCTTCTCCAAAAAAAAAAAAAAAACCATGGAATCATTACCACTTAAGATTCAAAAAAGAAACCAACCTTCTTCTCCAGACCTCGTTGCATTCTCTTCAAAGAACAAAAAACTCGGAACGGCAAGAGCTTAAGATAAACGCCGATTGATTTTCTAAGAAACCAAACAAAAGTATAGAAAGCTAAACAAGTTCAACTAAATCTTCACACCAGACCGACAAAACGCTCAAAAAACCCTCTCGTCTTCCTCAGATTCAAAACCAATCTCTCGGCAGAGATCTCAATTTAAGAAAATGAATAATCAAAGAAACTGCAATTCTTCGAATCACAAATTCAAACTAAATTTAGGAATTTGCGTGGTACTTTTGGGTACGGTGTACAAGTCACGATGGCAGTATTGTAATACATTGACAACTCCGTGGCGTAAAAGTTTCGTTCAAGCCCACTTTCGGTGACCTTTTTGAGATTGACCCGTTGTGAGGCAACTAAAAATGGACCATTTACTATTCAAATATTTTCTATGTTGCACTCTTTAATTATTTTATTATCATATTAATTCAACCACTAGTCATTATAATAAAGTCATCCTTATCTGATATTTAATAGTTTTCTTTATTTATTTATTGCTATCTTTAGTTTTCTATACTTATCTGATATTTAATAGTTTTCTTTATTTATTTATTGCTATCTTTAGTTTTCTATAAATTATACTATAAAATAGTTATTTTATTTAAAATGGAATGTCAATAACTAAATTAGGATAAGATTGAAGATTGCAATTTACTATCATTTGCATCTTTAAAAAATTAAAGTAAATAATTATAGCAAACTGTATATTATCAAGACCAATTATACAAAAGGAAAAAAAAATATACAACGATAAAATTAATGACAAAATACAATTCAAACAACTAAATAGGAAAAATCGTGAAACGGTTTGGAGAAGGCCACAAATACTCATAAGAAGAACCCACGAATTGGCAAGACCCAAACTATATATACAGAAGGAAGAAGGTCGAGTTAGACTCAACCTTTTTTTTTTGAAAGAAAGACTCAACCTTTTCTTCTGAAATAGGAACGATTCCTTAAGGCAAACCAGAGACCTTCACGACCTAGCCTCGTAGCCTCGAATCCATAGTCCAAAATCCTAATGAAGCCAAAAACTCAACGAGATACTCTACCTACCAGTGAGGGAGACCGTCATGGTTGTGTCTTTGAGAAGATCAACACCCACCATATGAAAGCTTTGGACCACTTGTTGGGAATTTTTAATACTTAAAGTGAACGAGGATTGTCTTGATCAAACAATCACATGATGAACAAATGTGACTTTTCCTTGATCAAACAATCACATGATGAACAAATGTGACTTTTCGAACAAATGCAAATTTTGAACTTTATATCGAAAAGCCACACTTGCTTAAATCATAACTATTTGTTTGGTATAAATAAAGAGGCATTGACTCAACTTTGACAAGTCTTTTGAAAGATAAAAAAACAGAGTTCTTGCAAAAATTGTTTTCCAAGAAGAGTTTTGAAAACAAAAGTTTCTTTCGATATTTTCGTGTGGTTCGTTCTTGCAAAAATTGTTTTCCAAGAAGAGTTTTGAAAACAAAAGTTTCTTTCGATATTTTCGTGTGGTTCAATCCGTAATTTGCGTTCGACAGGGCACCAAAGTTGGACAGTACCGCTTTCTGGTGAGGTTAATCTGTCCTATCCTGGGAGGTTATACGCCATTCAACCATAACCAAATGGGAATAGTTTCCTTAAGGAGACACGGTGTCCTATCCTGGGAGGTTATACGCCATTCAACCATAACCAAATGGGAATAGTTTCCTTAAGGAGACACGGTTTTGTCGTGGATTCGGATTAGTAACTGGTTATTGACCATTTCACTTGTTTCACTCATAACTCTTTATTCCTGAATTGGATTGAGTAATTCTGATGTCTATGCGTAAATATCAAAAATATCTTTCTAACAAGATATAGCACGTAATTTTTGGTTACGTATATCAAAAGATATAGAGTTTACAAGTTGCATCCAAATTATTGTTAATAATTCTGTGTTATGAACTTGTTTTGATTGTAACTTCTTATTCCTATGTCGGAATTGAATGATCTTGGTGTCTATGCATAGATACTGAAATGATCTATCTGAAAAGCTATAAAACGTGTAATTTTGACACGTGTACAGAAAAATATAGAAGTTACAAGATTTTGGACGTTTTACATAACAACCATATTGTAAGTTAATTAAAAAAAGTTCGAATTACAAAACAACAGGAATAACACCATTAACTTCACCGGAGCATATAGAGGTTGAGAAGACAAGCCAACCTCTCTTTGTTAGCAGAGTTATCCGAATCCCATTCTAAAATCCGGATTCAACTTCTCCTTGCATCTCAGATTGACTCAGTTGAGGTATGCGGTGAACAAAATGCTTTAGATATTCATAGAGGAGAAAGGAGCCACTCCAGTCGCGTGTCCGAGGTGGCCCACGAGCACCGAGCGGTAGCTCAGCAAATTCACCTATAACAGATCAAGACGAACAGAGAGGTTTATATCTCTCTACTCTCTAGAAATAAGAAAATAAAGCTTTGACATTTTTTGAACTATATTTGTTTTCTCTAGAAATAAGAAAATAAAGCTTTGACATTTTTTGAACTATATTTGTTTGAAATAAGCTTTGTACAATACGACAATGAATAGTTTTAGTTAATATAAAGTAATTTATTAGTTTTAATACATTCGAAAAAAATGAATTTTTTAATAATTCTTTGTACGTGGAGTGCCCAAGAATTGAGAATGAACTATGATATTATAGTAATAGATTATTGTATATCCATGACAAAAAAAAGATTATTGTATATCCAGATGTACAACTTTGTTGAAAATTTTATCATGACAAAAACTTAGTGGCATAAAAACCATGATGAAAGAAAAAAGGTACAATATTGTATTAGAGGAAAACCAAAAAAAAAAATACAATATTGTATTCTTCACTGAGGAAAATAAAATTCTTTATAATCATAAATAGTGCATCCCAATAGTTTGAATATGATTTATGAGCATGGTTGGGTGGTGCCTTCGTCAATAAATCTGTTGGATTGTCGCTTCACATAACATATTTAATTTTAACTTCTCTGTTTTTTCTCGAGCTAACACAAGATGAATATCACCGTCCTCCGTCATTAGATGGATCAGTCACAGTCAAAACTAAAATTTGGAAACTAGAGATAGCTTCCAACTCAAACACTTCCTATGGAAAGCACTAACAAATATTCTCCCAACAGGTGAGCTCTTTCATTCTCGACACACCTCCTCCACATCATGGTATCATCGATGTGTAATGTGGTGGAGTCGATACAACACATGCGTTTTAGTTGTCCCTACAATGCTGTTATAAAATGTAACGCGGAGCAGACCTTACAAGATCATAATCAATCTCCCACCTTAAGTCCTTTGGAGGTTGCGGAAAGTTCGGAACAACCTTTTCTTTCGGAAGAAGAATACTCTTTGCAAACAACAGTTCAACAAGCCCAAATTGATGCTTTTGAATGAACAACATCAACAGACCATATTACATCAATGAACCCCACGAGTGATAAGTATCGAAACTGGCCGCAACTCATGGTTACCACCACATTGCTCAAGTGTAATTATGACGCCACATGGCGATTCAATCAAAATACAACAACAGGCTGTGTTGTACGGAACATATGGGGAGAATTTGTAATTGAAGGCTTCATGTCCATATGGGGAGAATTTGTAATTGAAGGCTTCATGTCCTGCACTTGGCTCACCATTAATGGCTAACCTAAGCACCCTCTTTGATGCTATTAAATATTGTTGTGCTTAAAGGATACAAGGAAGTGATTTTCGAAGGGAACAATCAACAAATACCAAATTTAATTAATTTAATTAATGGATCAATACAACAAATGAAGCTATACAATTGGGTACAAGAGATAAGAGGGTGGATTCCTCGATTCAACACAATCAACTTCTTCTAAATTAATCGCAAGCAAAATATAGTGGCAGACACACCTGCTAAACAACCTCTACCAACACCTGCTAAACAACCTCTACCAACTACTCTGAATTATACAGAGCATTCCTAAATTTTTATTGTGATTCTTGATTCGGTTCGCATGATACAAATTAATGAAGGTTCAAGCGTCAAAAAGAACGAGTTTAAGAAGTAATTTATGAGCTAGTTCAGGTTAACTCAATTACTATATGAGCTTTAAAACAAATACATATCTTTCATTATATATATGATATTTTTCCCAAGTAATACACACATTTGTTATGATTACACTTTCGGAAGTAGCATACAGTGCTTTATAAATATATCCTGGTCTCTCTCGCCGGTTTTTAGAGAATAATAGAAGGATGAATCCGACATACCAGGTGATTGTAGTGATGAAGAAACCAACAATGAATCTTCAAGAAACAAAAACCAAACAAGATGTTGATTGTGAAAATTGACAAGAATGTAATGAGAAGATAGGTAAAATGTTAAAAGATGACTTACAATACCCAGCCAACGCCTAGACCACAACAAGGAAGAGGCTCTTGTTGTATTACAGGCATTCCTCCAACAACAGCATAACCTATATGACAAAGACTTAGTTGATGAAAACTAGAAATACTAGAAATGAGCTCCTAGGACAGTCAAGTAGAGGTGTGCAGTAATGACAAAGACTTAGTTGATGAAAACTAGAAATACTAGAAATGAGCTCCTAGGACAGTCAAGTAGAGGTGTGCAGTAATAATGATACAAATCATTTTAAGTAGACTTAGTTGATGAAAAACTAGAAATACTAGAAATGAGCTCCTAGGATAGTCAAGTAGAGGTGTGCAGTAATAATGATACAAATCATTTTAAGTAAGAAACTAGTCTTTGATCCAAATCATAACATGTGATACAATTTTCATTTGGAAATCAGGACCTTCCAAAATCAAAATAAAAAATTTGAGCTCAAGGTATGCGATTAAGAGATTTAACCACTAGTCAACCTCAACTTGTTGGTCTCAAACTCCACTCTCAACAAAACATAATCAGTTTGAGCAAGAACAAGGGCATGTATTCTTACTTTCCAAAGAATTCAGTCTTAGATATTCTAAACGTTGATTCATTTTTGTTCATTGTAAAAATGTTAAATTTCAAAAACCCCTTTTCCGAATTTCATATTACTATCTCTGATTTTTTTTGTTTTGAACGGCAGAGAAACGACATGAAATTCGAAGATAAAAAGGAAAAAAGATAAGGGTTTTTGAAATTTGACAATGAACAAAAATGAATAATTATCTCATAGTCAAGAGAATCTAGCATCTTGAATCATGTCAAAGAATATATGAATAGGTTAGATATAGTCTCTTTTGATTACTGGATCAGGTTCGAATAAAATCCTAAAAAGCCTCCCAATATATTTCCAAAAATGGAACTTTGCTTATAAGTTATAATTCAACCAAAATTCGTAATTAAAAATGAAGAAACTCACCGGGGGCGTAGGGCTGAGCTGGCTGTGTAAAACGCTGAGCTGGCTGTGTAAAACCGGTAGGCGGCGGGTACTGCGGCGGAGGAGGATAGTTAGGGGTGCCCTGAAACGGAGGAGGAGGAGGCTGCTTGTGGTGTTCATGATCCGTTACAACTGATGCGTTTTTATCTTCTTCTAAAGAGGGCTGAGCTGGTTGTGGAAAACCGGTGGCTTGCGGCGGAGGTGGATGGTTAGGGTAGCCTTGAGACGGAGGAGGAGGAGGAGGAGATTGGTTATGGTGCTGATGATCAGTCACCACTGATCTGGTCTTATCTTCTTCTACGGCGCCGCTCGTCATCTTTCTACAGATCAATTAGCAAAAAACACAATCTTTCTACTACGATTTGGATCTGTTTATGGCCATGTTTGGTTCTCCATTTGAACCAAATGATCCATTTGAATGGATCATTTAAATGGTCCATCTAAATGACTACATTTGTTTGGTTGGCATTAAAAATTAATCATTTAAATGGTCTATCTCAATGGATAAATTTAGCCTAAAATTTGAAGTTAATTTGAATGATTTAAATTGGATCATTTGGATGGAGATGATCCATTTTAATTTATTTTTAAAAACAATAAATATATCAAAC
>CM071721.1:9209397-9226833 GCA_036630335.1 Physaria fendleri | reverse complement strand
AATCGCGTGAGTGGCAAATACATTTTTGGGTTTTTTTTGCACTTGTAGTTGCAAATTGGTCGCAAAATTTTGCGACCAATTACCAATTAGCGACCATATATCATGTCTCTCTGTTTGGTCGCTATTTAGTCGTTATTTTAGCAACCAAATAGCGACAACGTATTAGCGACCAAAACAAGCATACGATCGCTTTTTGGTCGTTTTTTCTCGCTTTTCTTAGCGACCAAATTGCGACCATGTTTTGGGGTCGCAATTTCGGTTTTTTCTTGTATATATATACTTGTTCGTTTATGCAGTTAATTTCTTAAACTTAAATTTATAGTTTGAAGTTATAGCCGATCAAAAAAAAAAAAAAAAGTTATAGATATTATTTTACCCTCCTGAAAAAAAAAAAATACCCAAAAGTTGCTCAAATGGTCGAATTGGATTTGTCATATTTGTGAATACACTAAACCTTTTCTCTTTTTTTTTGTGCAACATCAAATCTTAGCCTATTCTTTTACATTATTTTTTCATACTATATTTGAAGTAGGGGCAAAATTAGGTTTTCTAAAGCCTTTATCAAAAAAAAAAAAAAAAAAAAAAAAAAAAAAAAAAATTAGGTTTTCCTTTTTCATTAAGAGTCGCCAGGATCACTTGGTTCTATAGATTTGTTTTTCTTTGCCAACCTTATTTTAATAGTTTATGATTACACAAATCTTTGTGTGTTAAAGTTTTTCTAGAAATATTTGGTATATAAATTCTTTTAGTTGATAATCATAAAAAAAAAAAAAAAAAATTAGGTTTTCCTTTTTCATTAAGAGTCGCCAGGATCACTTGGTTCTATAGATTTGTTTTTCTTTGCCAACCTTATTTTAATAGTTTATGATTACACAAATCTTTGTGTGTTAAAGTTTTTCTAGAAATATTTGGTATATAAATTCTTTTAGTTGATAATCATCATTTTGTAAAATTAGGGGTAGAACAGAAAAATAAATAAATAGAGTGACGAGATGCTTAGAGCATCTCCATTGGGAATATGCTAAGTAAGTTGTTAAAGGAAAAAAATAATAAAAAATTAGAAAGGGAAAGAGAAAATGGAGATTCGGAGGTTAAATAGAGATTTTAACATCTCATGCTTATGTGGGGTTTAACAGATGGAACATTGTGATTGGTAATGATTTTTAACTCGGACCAAAAAAAAAGGTAAGGATTTTTAATAAACATATTGATTTAATTAATTAACTAAAATCTATTATAATCTTTTTTTTTTTTTTTAAAGATACCAAAGTGAGTCTCACGGATGGAGATGGTACGATGGTTATGGTGTTAGGCATGGGCATTCGGGTATTCGGTTCGGGTTCGGTTCGGGTTCGGTTCAGGTTTTTCGGGTTTCGGTTCTTTCGGGTCTTAAAAATTAGGAACCATTTAAGTACTCACTAATTTCGGTTCGGGTTTGGTTCGGTTCTTTTTGTGTTCGGGTTCGGTATGGTTACTTAAAAATGAACCCAAATAGTAACCAAAACCAAAAATAATTCTTCGGTTCGGGTTCGGTTCAGGTTTTTCGGGTTTCGGTTCTTTCGGGTCTTAAAAATTAGGAACCATTTAAGTACTCACTAATTTCGGTTCGGGTTTGGTTCGGTTCTTTTTGTGTTCGGGTTCGGTATGGTTACTTAAAAATGAACCCAAATAGTAACCAAAACCAAAAATAATTCTGTTCGGTTCGGGTTTTGTGGTTACTTGTACCCGTAGTTACCTATATAAATCAAAACTATATTAAAAATATTTAAAAATAAATTAAAATTATTAGATTTAAGATTAAAAATAACCAAATATAAACAAAAAAATTAAAATATCTTATATAAATACTTAATATTATAACTAATTATAATTAACATATCTAAAAAGTACTAATTCATAAAATATTTCGGGTATTTCGGGTTACTCATTCGGTTCTCGGTTCGGTGCGGGTTCGATTCCGGGTTTTCGGTTCTTAAAATTCTAGACCCATTCGGGTATTTAAAGAGTTCGGTTCGGATTCGGTTCTTACTTTTTCGGGTCGGTTCGGTTCGGGTTTTCGGGTTTCGGGTTTTTTGCCCACCCCTAGATCAGATAGTACAAAAAAGGACCGTTTTAAATATCGAATATTGAGGACGATTTTGTCTGAATAAGTAAATTTTCTTTTTACCGTTCTTGTTTTACCGCCGCAATGTTATTATCCGTAAGTAGCAAAAACCCGCTTCGATATTTTCTTAATTAATTATTTCGCTGATTAATTTATTTTTGATCTTTTTCGTCCTCATCATTATACCCCTTTTCTAATTCTTCTTCAGTAAGCTTTCTCTCAGTCTCTGAATGTACCTACTGCTACTGTTTTTGATCGCTGTTTTGTCTTTTTCTCCAATTTCGAGGTCCCTTCTTATTTTTGGATTTAATCCGTTCTTGTGAAAAAACTGTTAGAATGTCTCCGATTTCTTCTTATTTGATTTTTCCGTTTTTTGCTCTCTCTGCTTAAATTGTGGAGCTTTGTGTATTTAATCAGGATTTTTTTGGGAATTTAGATGACCATTGTTGCTGATGAGATGGGTACTGAAACCACTGATCAAGTCTCTGCCTCTCCTCTCGAGTTTGCTAGAAGGTTGGTTTATATCATTTATATCTTTCTTACAGTTTTTGTGATTCTCTGTTTTGTTTTGTCCTGAAAAGTCTTGATTTGTGTAGCCCATTATCTCAAGTCTTAATCTTTCTGTGTATATGATACTACATTAAAGTCATGATCTTTCTAGCTAATTATCTCAAGTCTTAATCTTTCTGTGTATATGATGCGACATTAAAGTCATGATCTTTCTAGCTAATTATCTCAAGTCTTAATCTTTGTGTGTTTATGATGCTATATTCAAGTCATGATTTGTATAGCTAATTATCTCAAGTCTTAATCTTTGTGTATATTAAAGTCATGATCTTTCTAGCTAATTATCTCAAGTCTTAATCTTTCTGTGTATATGATGCGACATTAAAGTCATGATCTTTCTAGCTAATTATCTCAAGTCTTAATCTTTGTGTGTTTATGATGCTATATTCAAGTCATGATTTGTATAGCTAATTATCTCAAGTCTTAATCTTTGTGTATGTATGATGCTATATTAAAGTCATGATTTGTTAGCTAATTATCTCCAAGTCTTAATCTTTTTGTTTTTGGTATATGATGGTATGGTACTAGTTATCAGATAGAGGCACTTGAGAAAGCTATAAAGCAGAACACAATCGTCTTCTTGGAGACTGGTTCTGGCAAGACACTTATTGCTATTATGCTTCTTCGGAGCTATGCACATCTTTTCCGCAAGCCTTCGCCTTGCTTCAGTGTCTTTTTGGTTCCACAAGTTGTTCTTGTCACTCAGGTATAATCCTTCTATCAATGCTGATACTAACTTAGTGTTTCTTTCTTCATATGTACAAATTTTCATTGTTTGTATGTTTTATGCAGCAAGCAGAAGCACTGAAGATGCATACTGATCTACAAGTGGGTATGTATTGGGGAGACATGGGGGTTGACTTTTGGGATTCTTCAATATGGAAACAAGAAGTTGAAAAATATGAGGTCTCCTTTCATTTTCACTATTTTTAGCTCTCCATTTCATAAGTCTGTTTAGCTGTAGCATGATCTCTTACATATCTGTCACCATATTGACTGTCTCTCACATATATGAACTTGTGTTTCCTACTATTTCTTCTGGAAGGCATTATTACTGTTTCATGTCCTCTTTGGATGCACATTTCTATAGGCCCAACTTTTCAACCTGCTTGGAGCTTTCAGTATCTCTGTTTTTTTTCATTGGCTTTACAATTGCAGGTTCTGGTGATGACCCCTGCCATTTTGCTTGACGCATTGAGGCATAGTTTTCTGGACCTGTGTATGATCAAGGTTCTAATCATTGATGAGTGTCATCATGCTGGGGGAAAGCACCCTTATGCTTGTATAATGAGGGTGAGTATGAGAAGATACTCCCATTCAATCTCATGTAAAAAGAACTAGCTTTTGGACCTTTTTGACAACATGGCTCTTTTTGATGCAGGAGTTCTATCACAAGGAGTTAAATTCTGGAACTTCAGATGTTCCACGGATATTTGGGATGACTGCATCCCCTGTGAAAACAAAGGGTACATTTTATTGTGTATTTGCTTTCTGAAGTTTGGTTTTCTTATTTGTCTTTCTTCTCTCAGGTGCGAATTTGGATAGCTACTGGAAAAAGATTCATGAACTTGAAACGCTAATGAATTCAAAGGTTGCTTCTTCTCTTTATCTTGAACTTTTGGTATTTTATCTCCTGTCTTGTATGATTTGGTCATAGATAATGAAATTTCTTTTGATTATTGAAGGTCTATACCTGTGAGAATGAGACTGTACTGGCTAGGTTTGTCCCCTTTTCTACACCAAGGTTCAAGTACTATCAGCACATGGAAATACCAAGTTCCAAACGTGCAAACTTTGTAGAGAAGCTAGAAAAACTAACTACAAAGGTATATATACACTTGGAATTGAAGTTTGCACTCTAATCATGAATATGTTTAACTAATGGTTAGACTAATTTTTCAGCATCGCTCTTCTCTTGCAACCTCGGATCTCGAATCCTCTACTCTCGATTCTACAGAGAAGAGACTGTGGAAGATAGGTTCAACTCTTACATATTGTTTCGATGATCTTGGAATTTTGCTGGCTCAGAAGGTATTTTTGTTATTACTGGATGATCTATTAAGAAATGTTTTGTAATATTTGGTTTTTCTGCAACAGGCTGCTCAGTTTTTATCAGCCAGTGAGAAAGACTTTTTCTTGTGGGGCGAAATAAATATGTTTAGCCAGACTTTGGTAAAAAAATTCTGTTCTGATGCTTCACAAGCATTTTTGGCTGACATACCTCTTGGTAATTTTTTTTTTCTTGCTAACAGTTTATGATTTATGATTCATTCATGTAACTATAATCGTCGTCTCATCTGTTATTTTCATGTGTATATAGGTCTTAAATGGGGTGTTGCTAGCATAAAAGAAATTTTGGAGGCAGGTCTGTTAACATCGAAAACAGTCTGTCTCGTTGAGACTCTTCTTGATTATAGGTTCTTATTGTACACTTTCGCTTCTGCTTATAGAGTTTGATATGACAATCTGAAATGAGAAATCTTGATGGACATTATAAATCTGCATATTATGTAACCCGTTTGTCTGAATTGTCAATTATACAGGTCCTTGGAGAAGATACGGTGTATCATTTTTGTGGACAGGGTGATAACAGCAATTGTTCTTGAATCCCTTTTGGCTGAGATTCTTCCCAACTATAATAGCTGGAAAACAAAGTACGTTGCAGGAAATAACTCTGGTCTACAAAATCAAACACGGAAGAAGCAAAATGAAATTGTGGAAGACTTTCGGAGAGGCTTGGTATGGTCAAGTTGTGGAGAACTGATGTAGTTTTCTGGTTACTGTTATCTTTAGTTTTGAGTAACCTGTTCTTATTCGTAGGTAAACATCATTGTAGCAACATCTATTCTAGAAGAGGGTCTGGATGTTCAAAGTTGCAATCTGGTTATCAGATTTGACCCTGCATCCAACATTTGCAGTTTCATACAGTCTCGTGGGCGTGCTAGAATGCAAAATTCAGATTATTTGATGATGGTGGAAAGGTCAGTTACATATTTGGCTGGTCTTCATAGATCTATGGTTAACAAAATCTGACTTTTTTCTCATTCATTTACACTGGCAGCGGAGATCTGTTGACACAATCTCGGTTAAAGAAATATCTGTCTGGTGGGAAAAGAATGCGAGAAGAGTCTTTGCATCATTCTCTCGTTCCTTGTCCTACTCTTCCAGATGATTCTGATGAAATGTTCTTTCGTGTCAAAAGCACGGGTGCAATTGTAACTCTTAGCTCAAGCGTTAGCTTAATACATCACTACTGCTCAAGGCTTCCTTCAGATGAGTGAGTCTAATACCTTCTTCATCAGTTAGGTTTGATTATTTATATTTTCTTTCTGACTTTGTGTCTTTTTCTTGTAAAGGTACTTTAAACCAGCTCCTAGATTTGATATAAACAAGGATCAGGGGACTTGCACTCTTTACCTTCCTAAGAGCTGCCCAGTAAAAGAAGTTAGAGCTCAAGCAAATGCTAATCTGTTAAAACAAACTGTCTGTCTTGAAGCTTGCATTCAACTGCACAAAGTTGGAGCTCTATCTGATCATCTTGTACCTGACATGGTCGTAGCGGAAACTGTTGGACAAAAACTCGGTAAACGTCTGAATTAACATATTTGAACTTTGGCTGTATAATAAATCACTCATCTATATAAGGTTTGAGTTTGCAGAGAAAATCCACTATAACACAGAACAGCCATGTTACTTCCCCCCAGAGTTTGTGTCCCATTTATCATCACAGTCACAGACAACAACATACCACTTCTACTTAATAAGCATGAAGCCAAACACGCCAAGAAATTTTCAGTTAAATGATGTTTTACTTGGTACTAGAGTTGAGCTTGAAGATGACATTGGGAATACAGGCTTCTCGTTGGAAGATCATAGGGGTAAAATAGCTGTGACATTGAGTTATGTGGGAGCGTTTCACCTTACAGAAGAGGAGGTATTGTTACCTAATCTAACTTTGTATTGATCTTTATTGTTTATAGTCCAAATTTGACCAGTTCTCTGTATTTTCTTTTTGTTTCAGGTTCTTTTGTGTAGACGATTTCAGATAACTCTGTTCCGAGTTCTTTTAGATCACTGTGTCGAAAATTTGATGAAGGTATTGGATGGATTGCATAACAGGGATGGAGTAGCAGTTGATTATCTACTAGTTCCATCCTCTCATTCACATGAAACATTTCTTATTGATTGGGTTGTGATCAAATCCGTGAATCTAAGTCGAGATAAGCATGTGAATTGTTCTGTCGTGGGTGGTTCTCGCTTCCTACATACAAAAGACGGCTTGTATAGTACTTGTGCTCTACAAAATGCATTGGTTCACACACCACATAATGGATATGTCTACTGCACAATTGGCCTTCTCAACAATCTAAACGCTAATTCATCTCTGACGAGCGATCAGACTTACATAGAGTACTTCGAGGAACGGTACATAGAATCTTCAGACAATCCAAAATATGTTTTCACTGTTCAGATACTGAATTATATAGTTTTGTTGCAGGCATGAGATTAAACTAAATTATGTGGATGAGCCACTTTTGAAAGGAAGACATATTTTTACTTTACATAATTATTTGCACATGACCAAGAAGAAAAAGGAGAAAGGTTTTAATCTCTTAACCTCACTATGTGATTGTATTATGATTTCTTGTTGAATTTTTGTTCTTTTTCTTGCAGAACATGACAAGGAGTTTGTTGAACTACCTCCTGAACTATGTCATGTCATTTTATCTCCAATATCAGCTGACATAATCTATTCATATACTTTCATCCCATCTGCTATGCACCGTATTGAATCTTTGCTTATAGCATATAACCTGAAGAAGAACATCCCAAAAGTCATTATTCCAACCATCAAGGTATAACTTAGGACTTCCAAGCTGATACACATGGACCATCAAGGTATTAGTTTCATTTTGGTTAACTTGTGCGTACAGGTTCTGGAAGCTATCACGACGAAAAAGTGCCAAGATCAGTTCCACTTGGAATCACTAGAAACTCTTGGTGACTCTTTTCTGAAATATGCTGTTTGTCAGCATCTATTCCAACAGTATAGTTCTCACCATGAGGGTCTTCTTAGCACTAAGAAAGATGGAATGGTTTCAAATGTCATACTCTGTAAATTTGGATGTCAGCAGAAACTTCAGGTAAACACTCTAAAGAAATAGTTGTTTGGCAATGAAGTGGACTGTCAAATGTAAAGTTATCTTAATTGATTACAGGGATTTATCCGCGACGAGTGTTTTGAACCTAAAAGTTGGATGGTTCCTGGTCAATCACCTGCAGCTTATACTCTTGTAAATGATACCATAACCGAGTCTAGAAACGTATACATCTCTACAATGAGGAATTTGAAACGCAAGATTGTGGCTGATGTTGTAGAAGCACTAATAGGAGCATATCTAAGCGAGGGAGGTGAAGTTGCAGCGTTGAGATTCATGAATTGGGTTGGAATAACTGTTGATTTCACAGCTATGAAGATCCAAAGAGACTTCCAAATACAAGCAGAGAAGCTTGTTAATATAGCTTATATGGAGTCACTGTTAAACTACAAGTTTGAGGATAAGTCTCTTCTAGTAGAAGCATTGACTCATGGGTCATACATGATGCCTGAAATTCCAAGATGCTATCAGAGGTTGGAGTTTCTCGGCGACTCGGTCTTAGATTATCTCATAACCAAGCACCTATACGACACATATCCTGGTCTGTCTCCTGGTCTATTAACAGACATGAGATCAGCTTCTGTTAACAATGAATACTATGCTCAAGTAGCCATGAAAGCAAACCTGCATAAACATATCCTCCATGCCTCTCATGATCTCTACAAACATATCTCTAGAACAGCCAGTGAGTTTGAACGTTCTTCTTCACAACTCACTTTCGGATGGGACTCTAATATCTCATTCCCTAAGGTAACGCATTTTTGTAATCTAACCGAGCTTGTACTCTACTTTGTATACAAGTCCTTTAACATCTATCTTTCTCAGGTTCTTGGAGATGTGATAGAATCTTTAGCAGGTGCCATATTGGTTGACTCTGGTTATAACAAGGAAGTTGTGTTTGAGAGTATTAAGCCACTATTGGGTTGTATGATAACTCCAGAGACTGTGAAGCTGCATCCTGTGAGAGAATTGTTAGAGTTTTGTCAGAAAGCTCAGTTCGAGTTGAGTACTTCCAAAGGATTTGAGGATGGTGAAGCTTATTACAAGGTTGATGTGAAAGCTACAGAAAGGAGGTTTTCTCACAGAGCAATGTCATCTGATAAGGATATGGCCAAGAAATTGGCTCACAAAGAAGTTTTAAACTTGCTTAAAGCTTCCCTCCAAAATTAGTTTTGAAATATATATATATATATATATATATATATATATATATATATATATATATATATATATATATATATATATATATATATATATATATATATATATATATATATATTAGAAATGCAAATATCATTGTCATCTTTATTTTGGTTGACTTGTTGCTTTTTTTTTTTTTGTCATGGGTTGACTTGTTGCTAATTTTTAATTTCACATGTGATTTTCCGCATGTGTGAGGTAATTAATAATAATATTATATGAACTTTATTTTTCAATTGTCATCTATAATTTTTAAAATATTTAATTATGTAAAATTTAGAAAAGAAAATTAACATCTTGTAATTAGCATCAATAAAAATATTTCTCTGTAAATATATATAAATTAAAATAAATATATAAAAACTGTAATATACTAGAAAATAATAATATAAAATCATAAATAATCATTTTTGTAGATCTTGATGAAAACAATATTGTTTTCCATAATCGAATGATTTACTTTTCCTTTTTAGAGATTTTTGAATGGTTTCTGATTATTATTGATAAAAAAAAGTCAAATTGCTTATTTCTTTAGATGAAAGTTATGGTAGATCTGAATATATTTAATATAGATAATAGATTAATATCTTTCTATATTTTGTATAAATATTATCTACAAATTATTCGTGTTTATCAATAATTATTCAAGTGTGATTATCTATGATTATCTACTATTTATCTATAATTTATTTGTGTTTATCAATAATTATTTAGTGAGATTATCTATAATTATTATTTGATAAATTTACCTAAAATTATTATTTATTTTAATTTATTCAAATTAATATTTTTTATTTATGATTTATCTATTTATTTTTAATTATAGTAACATACTTGTAAATAAGGTTCATATGGGTAATTATGGTGATAACACCTTTTTTTTTGAATTCTCATATAATATATAGGAGTATAATTTAGTATTTTTATTTATAATTTAACTTCATATTATATAATTTCGACTGCTTTTACATAAATTTAAAAAAAAAAACATAATTAATATCTATTTTTTAATTATATTAGCATTATAATTTATCTCAATATTTTAAAATCAAGAAAAAAATAGTTTAATTTTTGGTTTCAACACAAATTTTAGTGCTTAACAAAAAAAAATATATATATATAATATAATTACACTCTCTGAAAATAGTCAATTACTCATAATCAAATTTATGAAACAACTGAAAAAATGCTAAAATTCAAATAAGGTAAAACTGAGAATGTGTTGTACAAAATATTTCTCATAACTGATATTTATTCTTACTAAATTTAAATAAAACACAAGTACAACACAACAAAAGAACAGAACTAAACTAAAATAATTCTTCGAACAAAAACAAAACAATACATATAATGGTTTTAAATTCAAGCTAAGAGCCAAAAGTTCTTGTGACGTTTGGTAGTGATCAAGTAACCACCAAGCTTACGGTTCTTTGGTTTAACAGCAATGGTCATACATGAAGCTTTCTCTAGACAATACTTGAGTACTCCGGCTCGGCCTCGTCGTTTCTTCCATCCCCATCTCTTCAACAATCTCCAGACAGGTGGTTTCTTCTCTTCTCCGACCACTAAGAGACTCACTTGTTGTTCCTTTGCTTCTTCTACTATCTTTTGTCCTCTCTCCTTCTCTTTTCCTTCTAGTCTTCTTATCTCAACCTCTATCTGGTATGATACAAACTGTTAGAACCGCAGATCGAAAGTAACACTAATTGCTAATTGGTTTTGAGTTGAGAACTTATAATCCCTAACATCGTATAAGAGTCTCGACCCAAAAAAATGACCTAAATAGGTTTATTGTCGGTCCTAAAATGAGATTCGATTCTAGATAAACTAAAAAGAGCTATCATCTCGAGGAATGTGTAAGAATACCACATCGGAAGTATAAAAGCAGCCAACGCTTTTTGTAAAGATTTGGACTCACCCCGGGTCGCTTAGTTTGACATAGTTTCTTTAAAGTATGGACAAGTTCATCGGTCTTTACTTCACGTCTCCGGTTCTTCTTTTTGCCTAAAGAAGAATCCATAAGAATCTAAGTCAAACCGAAATTGTCAAAAGATTTCATAAGAACTAAAACTACAAAGCGAGAATCATCTAGCATAATGGTAGTGGGTTCTAAAAAATCCTCATCCGAAGTTCGAATCCTGCATGAGAACCATCAAGCATAATAGTAACCGGTTCTTAGAATTCGAAGTTCAAATCTTGCATGAGAATTATCTAGCAAAATGATAGTTAGTTCCGAAAATTTCTAGTACTAAACTATATGTTCGAGATTCAAATCCTGCTTCTTGTGGTGTTAAGCCACTAGCCTACATTAAAGAAGGAAAAAGGTTGCAAATTAAACACTAAGGTTAAAGAAATAACCTTTTCTATAGGGTTTGGAGAAATATAAAAGAAAAAGATAGTCTTGTGGTTGTAATGTATGCTTCAAGGCCCATTCAAGTGCACCAGTTGAAGCAATCACTTTATCCACCACCACCATTACTCTATTTCCAGCCTCTATAATCTCCTCTTCCGCCACCGCAACCACTTCTGTCTCTTTCCATTCACTTTTTTCATCGATTACATCTGATGCGGTCCAACTAGAATAGGAGTTCAAAGCGAAAGTCAAAAAGCTTTTTAAAAAAATAAAAGTCTTAAGTATTTACAATGAATTGAACACGAATTAAGTGGTTTGAGGCAAAATAACCTACCTACTAGATTACAAAAACATATTATATGTCTTAAATCGTAAAATTTGGGATCCAAAAAACATAAAAAAAAAATCAAAGATCCTAAATCAGAAATTATAAGCATGTCTTGTATGGCTTACCCTATAGACCGGTTCTGGACTACATCAATCTTGACATCATCATCATCTTGTTCCTCCTTTCCTTTCCCTTCTTCTTCTTCTCCTCCTTCCTCTTCTTCAAACTCTTCATACTCACTACTATCATCACCATCTTTTTCCTCTTCTCCTATGTCCTTATCTCCTCCAAGAAACTCGATTCTTTGTTCTCTTTCTATAGATTTAGAGTCTGGTTTATTAAACCTTATAGTTGATGAACGGACACGTACATGTCTTAGACTCAACTTGACTGATTTCTTGAGTGATCTTGCCATGTTTTTCTTACAAATCTTGATCTTCAAACACCATTACATTGACCTCAATCACTAATATTATTGTCCAGGTATACAACAACGACGTGCGTACCATGAGATCAGTATATTAGTCCTAAGTTCGAAGTTGTAACGAATCTTTTTTATTAATGCAACACACGTTAATATGAGGTTATAAATTTTTAATCCGATATATAAATAATAGAGTCTAACACAGATTGTTTTGGAGTTTTCTTACATAATAATTAACGACACAATCATCATAGTAAAGTAAATTAATACTTTTTTTTTCTTGATATGTTGGTATATATTCCATCAATAAATAAATAAATAAATAAATAAACAAAATAAAGTTGAAGAATAAAGTTCACCTTTGTAGAAAGAATATTATTTTCTTGGAGAGCAAGTGATATAAAGAGAATTCTCTAATACACTACGTATATAAACAAATACATATCTTGAATCTTCTAACCTTCATTATTATTATTATTTATTAACATGATTTGACATTACAATTAAACTTTTCAACTATACAAAATGAATGATAAATCATTCTAATAGTGATTACTTTTGAAGAAAGAAAAGATTAGTCATCAATATATATATTTTTTGAAGAAAAAGAAACAAGAGAAAGAGACCTCTAGTAGCTTCAAGAATCTCCCAAAATAGCTACTAAAAAATAAATTCTATGTGCGCATATATTCTCTCAAACCCACCAAACCACTTTATTCCACATATATATAAATCAAACCACCTTTAACATCAAAATCTCTAACTTAGAAATCATCGACAAAAGAGATATGGGAAAGACACGTACGGTGGGTGTAGGAATGGACTATTCTCCGACTAGCAAACTAGCTCTCCGATGGACGGTGGATAATCTTCTTGACGACGGCGACACCGTCATCTTGATTCATGTTCAACCTCAAAACGCCGATCATACCCGCAAAATGGACGGTGGATAATCTTCTTGACGACGGCGACACCGTCATCTTGATTCATGTTCAACCTCAAAACGCCGATCATACCCGCAAAATCCTCTTTGAAGACACCGGTTCACGTACATATCTAAATTTACTACATATTCTATAATATCTTATATAATACAAATTTAGTTTCGAGTTTATATAATTAAGTTATATTAATCTATTATATGTGATGTAAAACATAAATATGATTGAAAAATAAGTATGTTGATCAAAATTGATTAAAATTTGGGGTGTTTGTGGTTTTGAATTGGATTATTCGAGTATAGAAGAAAACTTGAGTTTGGTTTAAAGTAGAGTTTTATATTTTTGAATAGTCATGTGTTAAATGTTTTGTTATTCTTATCGATAATATTTATCTTAAAATTTAAATATAATAATTTAAAAATATTAAAGTTAATATCAACCCTTGTTAAATACGGGCAAAGATCTTTTAATATTAAAAATTTTGTATTTGAAATTTACAAAAATGATTATTTGCAGCTTTAGTTCCTTTGGAGGAGTTTAGAGAAGTTAATTTCTCTAAACAGTATGGACTTGCTTATGATCCTGAAGTTCTTGATGTTCTTGATACTCTTTCTAGAACTAAAAAGGTAAAAATATACACTCTTTTTGCAATCTTACAATAATTAGTTACTACTATATATTTGTTTTGATTTTTATGATGTTAATTTATTGTATTTTGAATTGACAAAAAAAATTATTGTATTTTGAACTTTAAAGGTGAAGGTAGTGGCAAAGGTATATTGGGGAGATCCAAGAGAGAAACTTTGTGATGCTGTTGAAAATTTAAAACTTGATTCTATTGTTCTTGGTAGTCGAGGTTTGGGTTCTCTCAAAAGGTAAATTATTTTATTTATTTTTAACTATTTTTACTCTATTAATAATAATAATAAATTGATCTTCAATATGTTATGGCTTAAGTAGAATTTTATTATAAAAACAAAAAGCCTATTATTAAAACACATGTTCCAGTTTTGTTTTTCTGTTTGGTTCTACTAATTATGAAAACATACACATATACTAGGTAATTCCCCGCACCATGTGCGGATTTATTTATTCGAAAAAATATTTTTGTAAAACTTAAAAATTTATTGATGGTTTTAAATACTTTAAAATTAGTAAAATAATATATATATATTTTTTTTGATATGAAGTAAAATAATATTTGTAAGAGACGTTATAATGATATAGTTTATAATTAGTCTAATATAAAACAACTTATTTACCCACGAAATATTGTTATATCATAATATTTCTCCACGAACTATTATCTTTAGTCTATATCCCATGAAATCAAAATTGCAGATTTATTTTCCAAGAAAATTGAAATCCTAACTTTCAATTTCGTGGGCAGGTAAGTTTGCAACTTTCATTTTATGGACAAATAAGTCTGCAACTTTCATTTCATAGGCAAATAAGTCTACAAATTTGATTTCATTGGGATATAAAAAGAGGGCAATAGTTTGTGGGGAAATATTATGATATGACAATAATTCATGGGTAAACAGATTGTATTTCGTAATAATTAAATCACAATGGCATGTTCGTAAATATGGTCCGTGAGAGTGATTCTGGCGACGACACCTAAGCCTTTTTGCTTCTTAAAAAAATTAATAAAATAATATTTGTAATTAGATAGTTTATAATTATTCTAATAATTAAATCATAATGGCATGTTCGTAAATATGGTAAGATTTATTCCAAATTGACGAATTCTAAATTGTGGAATTCCTTTTTTTTTAAAGATTAAATGGTAAAAATTTATCTTAATTAGCTGAAATACATTATTCATATAAATTTTATTTCTCTGATATTAGCAACCATTTGGAGTCCTCTAATTTGTTCCTTTAACAAACAAAAGCATCAAAATTCGGCTTTTAAAAAAGAATCATAATCTTTTCCGAAAAAAAAGAAAGAATCATAATCATTAATTGAGCCACTTGAAGATCAACAACAGCAAACATGATTAATGATCTAATTAATTAATTAGTGTCTACAACCCTAGCTTAGACAAAGGATCCAATTCTCTTGTCCAATAAGAGGCAGATATTGTCCAAGAGTGCTCATGATTCATAGCCCATATTTTATATAAGATATTGTCCAAGAGTGCTCATGATTCATAGCCCATATTTTATATATTTAATGTTGAAATGAATTAGGATTTTTTTTTTTTAACTCATTGTACATATATTAATCAAAGTAATCATTCATACAAAGAGAAACAATAGTAGAAGGCATTAAACGATAAATCTTTGCGCAGTCATGATCAATGTTGATATTCATAGTGGCTAATTTGTCAGCAATTCCATTGATAGCTCGCTGTGTCCATATGAATTTGCATTCTTGAAAGCTTAACTTCCAATTTTGGCACTCTCGAACCCAGTTGTGATACTCTATAGTGGTTGTAGTACCATTTATTAACTTTGGTATTTGACTGTTATCACCTTCAAAAATTACTTTGGGATATCCCAGAGATCGACAATGTTGCATTGCTATAGATAATGCTTGGAATTCTGCTTCTAATGGTGATGATAAAGATGGACCACGGAATTGCCCAGCCATAATATATTGTTTATTTGAATCACGGATGATCCAACCTGATTGTGTTGGCTGGTGTGCTTTCCATGCGCCGTCGTAATTACATTTGATCCAGCCTGAAGGAGGTGCTATCCATTTTCGTGCCAAGTTGCAGCGTGTAGAAATTGTACTAACTCCGGCCTCCGTCTGTTTTAACGTCGGAACATGAGAATGTGCAGATATCCAATCACTTGTATCTTTTTTTTTTTTTTTTTTTTTTTTTTTTTTTTAACTCAAGGAATATATATCTTAATCAAAATAATCATTCATACATAGATAAACAATAGCATGAGGCATGAATGGATAAAGCTTTGTGCATTCATGATCTATGTTAATATTCATTGTTGCTAATTTATCAGCAACTCCACTCGTTGTGTCCATATGAATTTGCATTCTTGAAAGCTCAACCTCCATTCTTGGCACTCACGAACCCAATTGTGATACTCCATAGTGGTTGTAATACCATTTATTAAGTTTGGTATTTGGCTGTTGTCACCTTCAAAAATCACTTTGTGATATCCCAGAGATCGACAATGTTGCATTGCTATAGATAATGCTTGTAATTCTGCTTCTAATGGGGATGATAGAGATGGACCACGGAGTTGCCCCGCCATAAGATATTGTTTATTTGAATCACGAATAATCCAACCTGACTGTGTTGGCTGGTGTGATTTCCATGCGCCGTCGTAATTACATTTGATCCAGCTTGAAGGAGGGGGCAGCCATTTGCGTATCAAGTTGCTGCATGTAGAGAGTGTACTAGTTTCATCCCTCGTTTGCTGTAGCGTCTGAACATGAGAATGTGCAGATATCCAATCACTTGTATCTTGGCGTGCAAGGTAGCGTCTGAACATGAGAATGTGCAGATATCCAATCACTTGTATCTTGGCGTGCAAGCTGACTTGTTGTACTCCAAGGGATTTGTCGTTGTTGAAAGAGGAGTGTATTTCGACTCTTCCATAGTCGTCATAGTATCCAAAATGGAAGATTTCGGAGAAATTCTTCAGATTGGAGGTCATGGTAAGTCCATATTGCTGCAAGCTTCTCGTCAAATGAATGGTTCACAGATGTAAACATGGGTAAGAAGAGTGGGGAGGCTCTCCAAACCATCACAGCATAAGGACATAAGAAGAAGACATGGTTTAGAGATTCTATCTGATCACAGCAACGGTGACACCATGGATTGTTAAAAATATGGCGATGCTTTAATAGCTCACTAGTAGGTAATATATTCGATAATGCTTTCCATAGGAAATGCTGAATTTTTGATGCAGTTTTGATTTTCCATATTTGGTTTTAAGAGTTGAGCTACCAGGGATACCAGGCGGAGGTTCGTATGTAGGAAGGTTAGTGGCGAGCCAATAGCCCGATTTAACAGTATATTGGCCTGAAGATGTGTAATGCCATCCTAACCTATCTTCGGTGGCTGTCGCACAAAAAACCCATAAAAATGATATAAAACAAGTATACAAAAATTAGAAGTACAAAAGTTAAAACTAACTAATAAAACCCAAAATCCATAAAAGTGATATCAAACAAGTATCAAGTAGCGGGTCAAGTAACCCGCAAGTATCTCTTCGTATGTAGGAAGGTTAGTGGCGAGCCAATAGCCTGATTTAACAGTATATTGGCCTGAAGATGTGTAATGCCATCCTAATCTATCTTCGGTGGCTGTCGCACAAAGTTTAGTTGAAAGTACCTTGGGAATATCTTCATCTGCAATGTGTTGTTGTATCATGTTACTGTT
>CM071721.1:9145363-9155850 GCA_036630335.1 Physaria fendleri | reverse complement strand
ATGTTTGTACCAAACAGCTCACATCATTGGAAAAGATGGGTCCTCCAAATCTATAAATGTCGGAGGCTATGCGAATAGAGGAATACCTAATGTAATTGGATATTTTCCAAGCTTAGTTCAAATTGAATAATTTATTACATTTTCATAATGTTATTTTCTTGCATCTCCTTCAATTGAACTATAATTTAAGATCAACTTCTCTCAATTTCTCAGCATAGTTACATTCCCATAGTACTTCTCCGCTTTCTTCTATCATCTTTGGGTCGACTTTGTATTTTTCCCCAAACTATATGTCGAACAGCTATTTCCCCCTAAATTTTCTACCTCTTCGATTTAGCACCTAAACAAAAATTCTATCCAATTTAACACCTAAACCTTTTGTAAGCACTTTAATTTCCCCTCTTTCCATTCCCCTAGTTTCAAAATCGATTCAAACGCTATTTTAAAGCCAAATTTTGACCCGTAAAAAACGAAAACTTGTTTCGGTATTCATTTAATCCAAAGCGTAATTGGATTAAAAAGTTCAGATTTTTTTCCGAGTCATAATTTTGTTTAAAATAACGTTTAAATCGATTTTAAAAACCGGCTATTTCAATCCAAATTATGATCCAAATCAAATCTTAAATTTATAATCCGATTACTTTTTGAATTAAATGGATTCCGAGATAACTTTTAGTTTTTTACGAGTCAAAATTTGGCTTAAGAATAACGTTTGAATCAATTTTGAAACTACGGGGAATGGGGAGGGGAAAATTGAAGTGATTACAAAAAATTTAGATATTAAATTGGGTAAATTTTTTGTTTACGTGCTAAATCGAAGAGGTCGAAAGTTTAGGAAGAAATAGTTGTTCGACAAATAGTTTGGGGGCGAAATACAAAGTCGACCCATCATCTTTTACTTAAGATCAGAATCGTTGGACATTAAAAACATCACCTTCCGATCATCTTATCTTATGCTTTCATTAGCTAATAACTTTTTTTTTTATATATACAAGTATACAACATACCAAATAACCACAAATCACTATTTGAAATGGTTTCTACTTTATATCACGATCAACTTTTGCACTTGGTGAGAAACTAATATGTTGTTTTCACCTCTTGTGTGTTTCCCAAGATGTTATGACCAAACCCAATCCTCTTAAATGTTTTCACCTCTTGTGTGTTTCCCAAGATGTTATGACCAAACCCAATCCTCTTAAAGGAAAGAGTTTTATGGGATTTGAGTGATAACTCTTGGATTAGCAAAAAAGTTCGTTTACGATGTGGAGAAGGTTAAGGCATTATTGAGTGGGGATACAAAGAGAAGAAATTGAATGACTCAAAACATAATTTTGCTTATAGATCAAAATGTGAGGCATACAAATAAAGAGAACAAAGTCTGCAAATAGCACATACAAGGATGCAAATCACATAACCAAAATTCTCATCTTTCTTCTCAACTGACTCTCCATTACCCTTTTCCGTGATAAAACCACAATATAAGATGCTTATGTGCTATAATAATGTTTGTGCAGACATGAACATCATAAAACACTAGTCTTTAACCAAAAAAGACTCAGAATCAATTCATCAATGGGAGAAGGAATCACACTGTAATCAATCAAGAGCTTTTTTACGAGATCCATGGCTGTGATGTCTTCTCTCTTCCTTCTATTCCTCATATCAATCAAGAGCTTTTTTACGAGATCCATGGCTGTGATGTCTTCTCTCTTCCTTCTATTCCTCATTCCTCTTATCCCACTCTCGCTTCTCACTATCTTGGCCATTATAGTTCGCCCTCGCCCCATCAAGATTCCTATCAAGTCCCGCCACGTCTTCATTACCGGTGGATCTAGCGGCATTGGTCTTGCTTTAGCTCATCGCGCCGCTTCAGAGGGAGCTCGTGTCTCAATTCTCGCTCGATCTGAGGGAAAGCTCGAGGAGGCGAAGAAATCAATTCAGCTCGCAACTGGCGTTGAAGTCGCCACGTTCTCTGCAGATGTTCGTGATTACGACGCTGTGTTGAAGGCGATTGAAGAATCAGGACCGATTGATGTGTTGATTGTTAATCAAGGTGTGTTCACGGCTAAGGAGCTGGTGAAGCATAGTCCAGAGGATGTTAAGTTTATTATTGATGTGAATCTTGTTGGGAGCTTTAATGTGATTAAGGCTGTATTGCCTGCTATGAAATCTAGGAATGATCTTGGACCTGCTTCCATCACTCTCATCTCCTCTCAAGCCGGTCAGGTTCGTCTCTCAAATCTCCTATCTCTAGGTTATAGTTAAGTGCAAGCTGAGAACAAGAAATCTGCCTTTCTCCACGAAAATGGATGTTCTAAAGAAGGATGTTTAATAATTGTTCAGGTTGGTATTTATGGTTATGCTGCGTATTCGGCGAGCAAGTTTGGTCTTCAGGGTTTAGCACAAGCATTGCAACAAGAAGTTATTGCTGATGATATTCATGTCACTCTTATTTTCCCTCCTGACACTGATACACCAGGGTTTGAAGAAGGTAAAAGCTTTAATATTTTTTTAGACTCATTATGGAGGCTTAGAGTAAAGCAATCTAAGTATACCACATGAATGTAGCTAGGATTAGATACTGCTACTTATGAATTTCCTGATGCTAAGACAGTTGAATGCATAAAAGAGTTGAGACAAACTACTACTTCATAAGGCTGTAGTATATGGTAGGGAGATATTAGACATAAACTACATTTGGTCTTCTTGTTATTACGAGATCAAAGTTATGACCTTGTCTTCCTTATTAGGAGATTACCTGCTAGGAGAAATTAATAGAGTGATGTGTTAACCATGATAGTGTTTAGAATGAACTCTCTGCTTAACTGTGATTCGCATAATACTGTTTAGAAGAGAATAAGGAAACTCCTTTTTCCCTCTGAGAAAGTGAGAATGAAGTAAAAACCTTATAAACTGAGATTCTGAGTTTCTTGGTTCATATTATGAAGTTGAAGATCATGATATGAGTTTATTTAATTTTCCCTGTTGCTCTCTCAGAACAGAAGAGCAAGCCTGAGGTCACTTCTATTATAGCTGCATCCTCTGGTTCAATGAAAACAGAACAAGTCGCCAGAAAGTTAATAGCTCTCTTCTTTCAATGGGATTGGTATAAAGCCATTGAAAAATGGAGCAAAACCAAAGCCAAATAGTAATGCCTTATGCCATCAAGTGTGTTTTGTCATGAAATAGAATGTCCTCTTGCTTTGACTTCTCTATGGCTATTCTAATTTCGCGATTTCACACTCTGACAATGTTTTTTTGGGCGATTTCAGAGCCTGACAATGTTTTTCAGACCTTCCCGTCATGGAGTCCCTGGGCTGCCGGCTAGTCGATTATCCAGTTCAGGTTATTGATGTTGCAGTAACTCATCAAGATATTAAACAGTTCAGATTTTTGCACAAGTTTTGTTTTTTGTAAAGAGATTAACCTAAAGACCTCATTTGAATATCACACTATTGATCAAGAAGTGAATGTTTTACACAATTTGATGTTTTTCAAAGAACAAACCCAAACTACATTCGGGAATCCAGATAAATGTGTACTTAGTCTCAGACAATAAAGTGTGTGCTGTTCAGAAGGTCTTTAAACAGAACTAAGTTTGATTCGTTTGTTACAAAACGGTGACGGGTTTATTTCCTCATTTAGGTCTTGATGTGCCACAAACGAAACAGTCAACCATAATCGAGGAACCAAGAAGTTTTCACTTTTCAGCGATGTCGATGTCTATTCTAAAGCTAAGAAATTTATCAGCCTTGAGATCGGCCACAAGTAGTAATCTGATCAAAGTTTCATGGAGGGGTTTCTCAAAGCTCGCGGAGGGAACCGACATAACCTCGGCGGCGCCTGGCGTTTCTCTCCAGAAAGCTCGAAGCTGGGATGAAGGTGTTTCTTCAAAATTCTCCACCACAAGTAGTAATCTGATCAAAGTTTCATGGAGGGGTTTCTCAAAGCTCGCGGAGGGAACCGACATAACCTCGGCGGCGCCTGGCGTTTCTCTCCAGAAAGCTCGAAGCTGGGATGAAGGTGTTTCTTCAAAATTCTCCACCACACCATTGGCAGATATCTTCAAGGTCAGATCGTTTCTTTCTGAAAATTCAATTCGAGGGGATTTTGAATTTCTGACTTCTTTCTGAAAATTCAATTCGAGGGGATTTTGAATTTCTGACAAAGACGTTTGTGGGTTTTGGTTACAGGGGAAGAAAGTTGTCATCTTTGGACTCCCTGTAAGAAGATCACTAACTTTTATTCTTTGTTATGTACTGATCGTACTTCTGAGTTATGATATTGTGCTGGAATATTCGTTTACTGTGTTCAGGGGGCTTACACGGGAGTTTGTTCACAGCAGCATGTGCCTAGCTACAAGAGCCACATTGATAAGTTTAAGGCTAAAGGCATTGATTCAGTAATCTGTGTCTCTGTTAATGATCCCTATGCTATCAATGGTTGGGCAGAGAAGATTGGTGCCAAAGATGCAGTAAGTTCATCGATTTTTCTTTATTCATAGCTTTGTTCTTTGAAGCACCCTGTTTTAATGTATGCGTCTGCTGGTTCGTCTACTGGTTTTGTTTTCTACGATTTTGAGCAGCCAATATGGATTACTTATGAATCTTCTAACTCGTTTTAGTATGTAACTCTTGTTGACATCATAATTTTTGAGCAGCCAATATGGATTACTTATGAATCTTCTAACTCGTTTTAGTATGTAACTCTTGTTGACATCATAATCTTATAGGTAGGACTGTCTTACTCTATTATTTCACAATGTCTGAAGCTTACATTCACATGAATAGATAATAAAAGATTCATTCTATGATTAGAACGACTTCCCTCGTTAGAATTGGCATAGTACTTGATATGGACTAGTATTACAATAGAGTTCTCAATCTTTATAGGAGCTATCATTCCAAGTTTGCTCTTTGTTTATTGGGTGCATATCTTTGTCATTATGTCTAAAGTATATGTTTGTTAGGATAGTGTTACATGCCAGCACAATGACTTAATTGATGCTCTTGAACATTGTGTCACACCAGATTGAGTTTTATGGAGATTTTGATGGGAAATTCCACAAAAGCTTGGGGCTAGACAAGGATCTCTCTGCTGCTTTACTCGGGCCTCGGTCTGAGAGGTATACAGATGGTCGGCTTATGTAGAAGACGGTAAGGTTAAAGTGGTGAACGTGGAAGATGCACCGTCTGATTTCAAGGTTTCAGGTGCAGAAGTCATCTTAGGACAGATCTAAAAAGTTCTTTCCAGAGTTGTTTGTTTCTCCTGATTTTGCTTACAACTGAAAATAAGTTTGATCCAAAACATTTCTCAAAGGATCATACCTTCACTATGTCACTGTTTAACTTCTTTTACTTCGTTTCATTTTCAAATATCATTTCAGAATGTGGTTTGTGGTTATTTGGGATGTGAAAAATAAATTAAAATAGATAAACAATATTAGTTAACGAAAGCAAAAGATAAGATTTAAGATTATATCTATGTCTTCTTTTGGCTATCGTAATTATTTTCTGTCTCTGCTAATTTTAGCAGGCTCTTGTAAAACTGGCTTTTGATACAAATAATTTTGTGTCCCAAAGAAAAAAAAAAAGATAAAGATGATGAAAATGTGATGTCTCTTATGTCCAACGATTCTAATCTTAAGAAAAAGATGATAGAAGAAAGCGGATAAGCACTATAACAATGTAACTATGCTGAGAATTTGATCTTAAATTATAGTTCAATCTGAAGGAGATGCAAGGAAATAACACTATGAAACTGAAATAAATTATTGAATTTCAACCAGAGTCGGTTCAATGATTTCTGATTTGAAGGCAAATTTTTTTTATACTCTTGCTAATTTTGTAAAACTATATGTTTAGGAATATATTGGAATAAATTTACAATAGTAAAATAAGTCTACCATTTAGTTAAATTATCATGTTCATTAGCCAATAGCATTAACATTTCAGGTTTTAAACTTTTTTTACATATTTTTAAAGAAAATTAGTTTTTTATTGCTTCGTGTTTTTTTTTTGTTTCTTTTCTATTTTCAGATCTGAAGACGGATGTTTTTCATGTTTCTATCAATTAAAAAAAAAAAATGATGAACAGAAACCAATAATCAAAATTGTAAATATTTAACACACAAAAAAATACAAGTTATAATAAAAGGAAAAGAAAAATGTTCGAAGGAAACAATCAGAAGAAAAAGTTACAAGAAAAAAAGATTGAAATATGAAAAGATACAATAGTCTTACACGTGCAGAAAAAAAATACGTTGATTACCAAAAAACGAAGAACATGTTTCTTTTCTTGTTATATCAAAAGCCCTAAAATATTATGCCCGGAATAGATCTAAAAAGCCCTAAAAATTATTCCCTATAACCAAGAAAGCCCGACAATTTTGATGCCCTAAAATTCTCTAAAAATTGTGATATCCTAAATGATAGCCTAATTCGTCTAGGTTCTGGACCAGACCTGATTTTAACTAAACTTGGAAAATATCCAATTACGTTAGTTCCTCTTAAGCCTGGGCCTTCGGTTAATCGGCCGGATTCGGAACGGCCCATTCGGAATTCGGATTTTCAGAAATTTCAAAATTGAACCGAAACTAACCGAATTAATATTTCGGTTCTGTTCGGAAATTTGGAATTTTAATCGGAACCGAAATGACTAATGCAAATGGGCCGTTCGGCCCAGAACTTTTAAAAAATTACTTTTAATATATAAAATATTTGAATTAAAATAATTATTTTAGGGTTTTGTTAATGTAGAAGGATGTGGTGGTGAACAACGGCGGATTTTTCTAAATCAAATTGAACGGCGCAGGTGGTGATGAACAATAGAGGTGGTGGTGAACAGCATAATTTCTTAAGAAAAAGTTGGAAAATAAACGGTGGTGGTGGTGGCAGGTTCGATTTCCTTTGAGGTGAGAGTTGAATGAACACAAGAAAAGAAGAAGAAGGTAGATTTCGAATTCCACAATGGCAAGTGAAGAAATACTGAAAGAAGAAGAAGAAGATGAAGAATTACATAAAGAGTGAGGGAAGAAAAAGCTAGAGGAGAAGAAGACGCAGATCGAAGAAGTGAAAATTCGAGGTTTTTCTTTATTTACATTAGATGTATTAAAAATAATAATATAATTTCGGTTTTGTTCGGTTACCGGTACCGAACCGAGTTAACCGAAAACCGAAATATAATTATAATTGTTTTGATCGGTATAATTGCTTAAATCAAGTGATTCCGATTAAACCTTTAACCGGTTCGGTTCGGACTATACCGATCGGTTCAAACCGAAGGCCCAGGCCTAGTTCCTCTGACATCTATAGATTTGGAGGATCCATCTTGTCCAATGATGAGAGCTGTTTGGTTCCCCTTAAAGCTTTCTACGCTGGTGACTAATGGTTCGACCGAAAACAACAGCGACTTTATTTTCCTCATCAATGAAAATATTCCCAAAATATAGCGTTAAAAATGTAAACCACCTTCAATAAGGAGAGAATCAAAACCAGGGACCAGATTCATATCTATTTTCATCCACTTAGTCCACAACACCTCGTTGTAATCGATCTTATTCGTAACCCAAATTTCCATTATCGGATATTCTTGCCAACTTTGATGTAAAATTGCAAGCTTCTGGTCTCTGACACAAGATAGAAGTACAACATCAGCACGAAGACAAGAGTGAGACGGCAGAGACAAACGTGGTCCAAATCTCTCTGATGTGAAATCAAAACAGAATAAAAAGTATTAGAACCAAAACCGGGGACCAGACTCATATCTATTTTCATCCACTTAGTCCACAACACCTCGTTGTAATCGATCTTATTCGTAACCCAAATTTCCATTATCGGATATTCTTGCCAACTTTGATGTAAAATTGCAAGCTTCTGGTCTCTGACACAAGATAGAAGTACAACATCAGCACGAAGACAAGAGTGAGACGGCAGAGACAAACGTGGTCCAAATCTCTCTGATGTGAAATCAAAACAGAATAAAAAGTATTCCATATGCATCGCCTCTTGAGTAATAAAGTAAACATTTCCTTTCAACGTCACAGGGTCTACATGAGTCAGTATCCGCCGGTTGAAAGTGACATCAATACTCCGCCATGAAGTAGAGCTAAACTCATAGATGTTGAACCCATAGACCGTGGCAGAAAATTCTGTCCTTTTAGACAAAAGGAAAATCTCCAAGATTTTGTGGTTACGATTGTTGTCATATCCAAGAGTAAACATATTCCATAAGTTGCGTTTGTCTCCGTTGCGGAGGATCCTCCTCCTTTGACCCAAATATGGGTTCCATACCAAAAGCCCAGAATTGTCACGTAGGACACATAACAATAAACCATCACAGTGATGGGCTTTAGATATCTTGATTTGATTTAGTCCACTTACTTGCTTGAGATTTAGATTAGCGAAATCATCACCATCATATAGATCGATTCTTAAGGCACAGACCCTCAAATTGATGATCGTAAACCCCCAAAACTGATTTTTTGCTTTTGCTACTTTACCAATTACCAGATTTCTAGATAGAATGTTCCAATTTTTGCAAGTAGATCGCACTGATCTCAAAGAAGTTAAAGGAACCCGAGAGAGAATCTCTGCTATCAAATCCTCAGGAAGATGATCTCAAAGAAGTTAAAGGAACCCGAGAGAGAATCTCTGCTATCAAATCCTCAGGAAGATCGGAAAGGAGAATCTGTTTGTGTTGCACGACGACCATGTCACTCAAATCTACTGGCTTATTGCTCAATTTCTCATTTTCTTTTGCCTCCTCGTACCTTCAAATAGTCAATTGTAGAATTTAGATTCAGATTTAATTTTATATTATAAGGATAACCAAACAAACAATCATTTCATTATAAGGCAAAACAGTACCTTGATAAAGTATCAACAGCTTCAATGTCGTTTTTTAGTTTCTCTACCTCCATTTTCTCTTCTTCCTCTCTTAGCATTTGAACTTTGGAATCAGGGTTTTGAAATTCTGAGATTGTTAACTCATGAGATGATAAATGTATCATATATAAGTTTTTAACTTCTACACTAAAACATAGAAAGAAATCTTATATAATATTTCTAATCTCTGAATATGCTAATAATAATAAATTAATAGTTGATTTTTTGCACCATTTGTGAAATAATTATTAAAATATTATAACTAAATATCAAAATATTAAGCAGTACTCCATACATCAAACAATAATATAATACTATATAAATCAAAATTTTCCAACTTTTGCCAATGTTTCCATATAGTTATATAAGATGATATGATAAAGATTATCTACAATTCAGTTACAAAAAAAAAAAAAAAGATTATCTACAATTTATTAGTGTTTATAAAAAAAAAAAAAGATTATCTACAATTTATTAGTGTTTATCTACAATTTTTTTTTTTTTGGTCAGGATAGTGTTTATCTACAATTATGTATGGTTAAAAATTACTAAAACTCATATATTTATTATTAATAATTTATCAGTATGTTTTTAATTATAATGAAGCTTATGTTGTTGATGCGAAGAAGAACAGACCCTATAAGAACATTACAATAAGCACACAAATATTCTAGAAGATCCATTTGAAATTGGTGGCCAGGAACTGGAAGAGGTTATCCGCAAAGTATGGGACATATACCTGAGGCTGAGATAAAACCTCCTCACAATGATCATGAGAGTCACAAAGAGAGATAATAAAAGATCTCATTCTATGATTAGAACAACTTCTCTCATTAAATTTGTCATAATATATGGACCAACATTACAATAGGTTTCTCTATCTTTATCACTTGGGTGCATGTCTTTGTTTGGATAGTGTTACATGCCAGTACAATCACTTAATGTGATGCACTTAAACATTGTGTCGTATCAGATTGAGTTTTATGGAGATTTTGATGGGAAATTTCACAAAAGCTTGGGGCTAGACAAGGATCTCTCTGCTGCTTTACTCGGGCCTCGGTCTGAGAGGTATATTGGGGCTAGACAAGGATCTCTCTGCTGCTTTACTCGGGCCTCGGTCTGAGAGGTATATAAACCATTACACAGTCCATTTTGTATCCCTGAACTATTAACAGATTGGTTAGCCTTGTGATGTCCATTTTGCATATTGTCGGCTTATGTAGAAGACGGTAAGGTTAAAGTGGTGAACGTGGAACGATCACCGTCTGATTTCAAGGTTTCGGGTGCGGGTGCGGAAGTCATCTTAGGACAGATCTAAAAAGTTCTTTCCATGGTTGTTTGCTTCTCTTTAGTTTGCTTGCAACTGAAAATAAGTTTGATCCAAAACATTTCTCAAAGATAAGATCTTGACCGTCACCATGTCAAAGTTTCACTTTTATTACTTTTTTCTTCCAAAGTTTCATTTTTCAAATATCATGATATGATCTTGTGTTGTTTCTCACCAAGCGCAATTGTTGATTGTAATATAAAGTAGAAACCAATTCAGAATGTGGTTATTTGGGATATGAAAAATAAATTAAAATAGATATAAAAAAAAAA
>CM071721.1:9052767-9066729 GCA_036630335.1 Physaria fendleri | reverse complement strand
AAGGGCTTTTGAGATAGGGTTTTGATACAACTCATAAGACTGTATAGTAAAAAATCTAAATATTTTTTAAAAATGTTGTTTATTGTGGATTATATCATAAAAATGTACTTATTTATCCGTAATCAACTCATATAGGAAAAACTCAAATTTGAAAATTTGATAGTTTGAAAAGGGTTTTAACCACCCTTGTAATATAGTTAAATTCACTCATACATCAAGCCATTTTGACATGAAATTGTCAAGAGTTATTTTTCATATTTTTTTGACGTGAGTCGTTGCTAATCATAATTTAATCATGAAATCTATGTGATACAACTAGAAAAAGAAATTTAAAATCTGAACATAACTGGAAAAACATAAAAAAAAAAAAAGGTAATACACAACTGTGGGCAAAAATAATACAACCAGACACTACTACACAACCTAAACCCTAAACCCTAACTTTATAAGTCCTAGTAACTTAGTCATATTACTTGTTTTTGGTCATATAAACTGTAAAACACATTTCAATTCATCTTTAAGATTAGGTATGGATTACAAGAAAATTTTAGCCAAAATAAATGATTTCGAAGATCCATAATTTAAATACATAACATAGAAGATCCATAATTTAAATACATAACATAGATTAAGATTAAATTAGATTCAGATACACATGATTCATAATTAAAGTTCATAAAAGCTAAGAAACATATTTAAAATACATAAAACACATCTTCATCTTCGTCTTCTTCTTCATCATGAGAAGAACAAGATTAACTTAACCCAGATAAACCAAGGAAGACCACAACAACAACATAAAGCATCATCTTTATCTTTTTAACCTCTTTTTTTTCTTCCTGATTCAGCAAAATGCTAACTAAGAAACGACTACAATTGCGTGCTAACTAAGAATTCTTCTAACTAACCTCAGTTCTTGGTTGCGCGGTTTGTGAAGCGCGACTTGTTTGTGAAGCGCGACTTGTTTTGGTTCGACGAGCGGAAGATGGAGCCCTAACCCCCGTTGAAGTAGCATTCCAGTTGTAGAAGCACCTGGCCATTTGGAAGTATAACTCTCGCCATTTTGGGTCCTTAAGAAGTTCGATTTCAGAGATTTCCGGAATAAAGCCGTTGAATGTGCAAAAGAAAGACCCGAAACTCAGTATTTTCAAGGAAAAGAGAAGGAAGAAGAAGATATGTCGTTGAGTAGTGGCGAAAGTGGAAAATGAAGAGATTGAGGTTTTGCATCGTTAAATAGAGTGACAAAATGGGAAAAGAGAAAGAAAATGAAGGAGAAATGTGAGGGACAAAAGAGTAATTTCACATTTAAAAAATTACTTTAAAAATATACAAAAAGTGAGTTCATAATGTTGACAAAAAAAAAAAAAAAAAAATTACTTTAAAAATATACAAAAAGTGAGTTCATAATGTTGACAAAAAAAAAAAAAGTGAGTTCATAACTGAAAAAAAAAATGCACGTGGATTCAAATTGAAAAGTGAATCTGATCAAATAACCTGGTTAAATTGTAAATAAAAACGAAAAGTGATGGTTTTTTGTCATTTACAAAAATTTAGATTTAAATTAAATGGAAAATAAAATAATTTGTAAAAATTTAGACTTAAATTAAATGGAAAATAAAATAATTTATGGATGAGGTGCTTATGTGAGGATTTGAAAACAAGACATGAGGGTTTATTAGAACTTGACCCCCTAAAATTACATTTATAAAATTAATTCGTTGTTGACCAAAAAAAAAAAAAAAATTAATTCGAGCAGTTCCTAAAATTCAATAGCCTAAGAAACACCGGATCCGAACCGAACTAAATGGATAATCGAAATTCTTTCGCGGTACTCTGAGTCTTTAATCTTCTTCGATCTTGAAGCTCTGTGGATTCGGTTATTTCTTTATTTCTCCCAGGAAGAGATGAATCGATGACGCTGTGGAGCAATTTTCCTTTCGATTTTGACGCACTCTTCTAGTTTAGGCAGACAATTCTAACGAAGAAGACGAAAGAATTGAATCGGAGATCGGATATGGATCCAGAGCAAACGTTTATAAGGGTCCAGGAGAGGTTTTCGCAGATCTTAACGCCGAGGATTAGAGGTTTCTTAGAGTATACATACCTCGTTGTTGCGATTACTTTGTTCTGCATCCTCGTTGTTATGCACGCCAATTATGTTCAGCAGGTAAATTTGACCCTCGTTTTTATGTTATTATGTAACTTCTTGGAACGAAAACGGTTCGACAATCTTTCTCTAAGGTTAGGGGATTGTACCAGTAAGGTTTGGGTCTTCAATAGGATTAGCCAATTCTGGAAGTGTTTATGGTCCTTTAAGAGTCTGAGAAACTATAATTTGAATAGGATGATTGCAAACTGAAAAGGATGATGTATATGGGTATTTTTTTTTCTGTGTTTATGCCACTTCGTGGCATTTTTCTAGCTGTATCAGATTTTAAGGTATTTATATTAATGTGAAAAACTCTAGAGTTGGAGATACTTGTGTAGAAGACATTGTTCCTCGCTAACTAGTTTGTTAATTTGTCTTTCTTACAAAGCCTGGTTGTTCAAGTGAACTGACTGGAGTTGAGTTGGCTAAAGCAGAGCTTATGCAAATAAAGGTAGATAAATGTTATCCTTTCCCTTTTGCTAGTTTGTGTTAGTGAAAAATTCTATCATTTCCAGACCCATGTGCTGGTTTCTCACTCCTTCCAAGACATAATTACTCATTCGAGAAATCAGTTTGCATAAAATTTGCATCCTTACTTCTCTAAAACGTATATGTCACCAACTGATTTCTGTGGTATAGATAACAAGTGCAGGGTTGTGGTCCCGTAATGATGAAAATACTGCTGCAGATGTTCCTCAAGTTGAAGCTGAAACTGACCATTTAGAAGTCTCAAAGACTGAACAAGGTGATTGTTTATCTTTGGGAGTAGGCTGTGGTTTAATCAGTCTGGATAGACTGGCTCTATGAGCTTAATATTTTTGTCATTTGGAGTGACTAATGCTGCCTTTTTTGCCATCATGCAGGAATCTCTACCATTGCAGAGAATGACGAAGATGTATATGTTAAAATTGATAAGGAAGAGACTCGTACTAGTTTCTTAATGTCTGCAAAAGAGACCATCAGAACAGCTATTCTTCGCTTTCTTAAAAAGTGGTATGGGCGCATATCTTTTGTTTTACTGCATACAGCACAGATCCTCAGAGGTGTCAGAAAAATATGGGTGAGTTGTCTCTTAAAGGACTTAGAATATGTTATGATAAGTACTGGCTCTCACCTCTTTGTTTTCTTTCCTTTCGTTCCAAAATTCTGAGTTACATAGCGCTTATGGCTGTCCGTTATAGACATTGTATCTCCTCGGTCAGGTTTTTGTTGGATGTTTTTGGTATTTCACTTGGTATTAAGTGGTGTTCTCTTGATCAAAAACATCTGCATCTGAAAAATTTAAATTGCATGTGGCTCAATTGTTAGGGTGTGAGGGATTTTCAGTACACTCCCTTTATTTTTGTTGAAAAAGGACTTCTGTTTAGCTACAAAATTTAGCTTTTTAAAGATATATGTATATTGCCAAGTACTTAAGTCATCTCCTGGGTTTCAATCATGCTTATTGGTGCCAAATTTAAATGCAGAACATCATCGGCATACCGTTGAATTTTGATGCCCCAAAATTGTTGCATGTGCTGTATATGGATAAGGTCAACTACTATGCAGGTAAAAAGCCACCTCAATAGAATCTCTGTTTACATTAATACTGGTTTTGTTCTTCATCATCTAAATGAACTTATCAGACAATAATGACTTTTGCACAATCTGAATGCGTACATTTCTATTTTAAAAAGCATTTCATGTTTTGGTAGATCTGCAAACTACCCAAAAAACATCCGTTTATGGGCCTCTTCTTAATAACCTTTCTGTGGTTTTTCATTTAAGTGGTTTTATTATTAGAAGAGTAGAATCACACAGGTCTGGCTTTTCGCTCTGTTTGGGTGGGTAGATGACTGTCTGAACTGCTATATTTGACATGAGTTTACTTGTTGTTACTTTGGTCAGTTCAATGGTTAGAGAGAAGAACTCAAGAGTTTGAGCCAACATATCTATATACCATGGAGAAGGTAACATTTTTCTCTGTTAAGAATTTAATGCTGGCTTACGGATATTCTCGAGTATCTGGTCTCCCATAATAGCCTATTTATTCAAGAAGATGTATAAATGAACAAATTTTCAGTTGAATTTCTGGTCCGGTCTTGGACTTGCTTCCCTCTTTTTCCATATAGGGTTACTTTTTGCTGCCTGATGAAGCAAAGTCACGGCACAACATTCGTACTGCAAATGTCAGCATATCTGCACGGCATCCCTGCTTTGGCAACAGGTAATATTCATAATATTGGCCCTCATTTTGGAAACAGTTAATTATATTGGAAAGGCTGTTTTCTGATGATAAGCTTCTCAATTGTGAAATACCTTTGCAGGTGGCAGCAACTCCTTATAAACAGAGTTGTAGGATATGATACAATTCTAATGAATAGCTTACAGCACTCTGCTGGTCAAGGTAGGTATTAGCTGTTCGTCTTGTTAATAATGTCCTTTCAAGTTTCACTATCTGTGGGGGTTTTAGGAAGCGTGAAGTCATAAATCTGATTCCTTTGAGGCCTGTTAGTCCTTAACTATGTGTTTTCCTTGCTTATGTATTTTGTGTGCAACTGTATCAATCTGAAAGGCTAGGCTACCACTAAATAGAGACTCTCTGTTTATCATGTAATGTAAACTAATCAATGTCGTTGTTGGTAGTATTTACCTGATCTCTGTCTATCGTTGTCGGCTTATCATGTCCCTTTGTTTTTTCTTTGGGCTACTGTGAAAACTACAGTTTTCACTCCAAATAACCCGCCAATTTCCCTCATTACAGGTTATCTATACAATTACCAGACAAGAGAGTTTTACAATTTTAGTTACTCCCACGAACTTGCTGAAGGTTCTGCGCAATTTGGAGGTTCGTCATGTTCTGTCTCGTGAACAGCATGTTGAAATTTTCTCTTGCATCTCAAAAGTCCATTTATATAAGTATTATATTGGATTGGAAGATCTCACCAAGGCTGTTTTATTTGCAGTCTGGTGTAGCAATAAAATATTGGATAATATTATTATTCCTTGTGTATACAGATTACTTGGTGACAAAATGTGGTGTGCTTATGATGTCACTTTTTGTGTTTTTCACAACCACAATGTCTGTGTCATTCACATTGCGAGAGACGCAAACTCGCATGTTGAAGTTCACAGGTTTGCGTTCTTCTATTCCAATAGCTGATGGTTCCTAATTTTGCTTCTCAATGATTTTGTTTCTTCGATATCTGTTGCAGTGCAGCTTCAACACCATGCCCAGCATCGGTTACCAACATTTCAGTTAATCTTTGTGCACGTGATTGAATCTCTTGTCTTTGTACCGGTATGCATGCACATCCCCTGTTCTTTTTCCATTCCAGATTCAGAGGATTCTTTTGACTGACATTATAGCTGTTTGAAATTGCAGATTATGATTGGGATTTTGTTCTTCCTGTTTGAATTTTATGATGATCAGCTATTGGCTTTCTTGGTTCTAGTTCTTGTCTGGCTATGCGAATTATTCACCCTGATAAGGTTCGGTCTCCTCTTTTGTCTAAGTCACCGTATACTCACTATCGAGTTCTCTTGCTCATGATGATCTCATACTGCCTCTAAATATTGCAGTGTGAGGACACCATTATCGATGAAGTTCTTCCCGCGTTTCTTTTTGCTGTACTTCTTGGTTTTCCACATTTATTTCTTCTCGTACGCATATGGTAAGAACGAGGTTTTAACTTATATCTGTCTTCTCATTCTTCAACTACTGAAATTTCAGACGCTTTTACTTACTGCATGACCCCCAAACAGGCTTTTCTTACCTCGCTCTTATGACGACCACTGCATTCATTCAACACCTGATTCTATACTTTTGGAACCGTTTTGAGGTAAACTTGATTAGCCAAATCCTTCCAAGTTATTGTTTTTATCTCAAAATTAAACTCAAATAATTGTAGGTACCAGCTCTTCAGAGATTCCTACAAACCCGACAGTCGCAATTTCATCAACACCCAGACTTCCATATCACATCCTCCACAATCCTAGCATCAACACTTCACATCACAAGACTAAACAGAACAACAAGAAACCAATCTCCATCCGTTCCCAACAACACAACACCAAACCAAAACACAGAAGCAAGATCTCCACCAGCAGATGGAAGAGTCGAGAATCCAATACAACATCAAGAAGAGAACGTAGTAAACAACACAATTCCTGCAGAGGCTAACCAACAACAACAAGAAGCAGGTGCAATGAGCTCATTCAGCTCGATGTTACTATGGATATTAGGAGGTGCTTCATCTGAAGGACTTAACTCGTTGCTTTCAATGTTTAGAGATGTAAGAGATGAAGAAGGTGAAACTCAAGTGTTTGCAGATACTACTACTTCCCCTCGAAACCCTCATCATGCTCCACTTTTGGTTGAATAAACCTTATATTATCACTGTTTGCTTTGTATATTGTATTTTCCTTGTCCTCTATATTTTATTTTCTCTTGTTTGCTTGTATAGTCACCAAGCTTTTGAAATATTAACAAAGGTAAAACTCATGACAACAACAACAAAAAAAGGTTAAAACAAAATTTTGTAAAATTTTTGGGAAAGAATTTAATTTTTTTTTTGAGAGAAATTAACTATTTTTCCTATAAGTTTTCTGATTAAGAAGGTTTTAACATATCTCTTTGAATATAATAATATCTACAAATATTAGAAAGTGAAATTGGAAAAAGCAAAAAGGGATCTATCTGTTGATATTTATATATACAATATTCATTATTTTTTCTTTTTACACTAACTTGTTACTAATTTCGAATTTTTGAAAAATACTTTTTTCTTTTTCTCTCTATTAAGGATTTAAATATTTTTTTTACAAACTAATAATAAGAAAATTATATAGCAATATGAAAATAAACCGAGTTATGAATCATGTTAAATTTCACTTAGCCATTTAATTGTTGGAGATTCTATATATTCAATTTATTTTCACTTTTGTTATATATAATTTGGTGTTCATTTTTATTTTCACTTTTGTTATATATAATTTGATATTCCTCTGATAGTTTCTTTAGTTATACATCCTTTTTTTTTTTTTTTCTTTTCTTTCTTTTTGGGTCAACAAGTTATACATCCACTTTTTTGTTATATATAATTTGATATTCCTCTGATAGTTTCTTTAGTTATACATCCTTTTTTTTTTTTTTTCTTTTCTTTCTTTTTGGGTCAACAAGTTATACATCCACTTTTGAAAGTTGAATAACTCTTTTATGTTGTACTTACTCTAGGCCCAAGTTTCAGATGGTTGTTCTGATTCTTCCTTAGCTTAACTAATGCATTTATAATCTGACACAGATTTCGATAAATTTGAGGAACAAAGATTTAAATTCTTTTGATCAAAAAAAAGATTTAAATTCTAATGAATAGGTTATAGTGGTTGATCATAACAAAAAGAAATCATCATTTTATGAATTTTTTTTTTTGATTTTAGTCAAAGAATTAAATAAATTTAAAACTTAATTGTTCAATTATTACCACAGTACTAACCTTTGTTAAATTATTTTCAAAATACTAAACTTTGTCAAACTTGACCCAAATACCCAATCGCTTTCTAACAAAACATAAAAGATGCATGGTGTAACAACTTGCCCAAAATTAGTTAAGGGCAAAGTTGTAATTAAAGGAAGAAAAAAGTCAATATTTTAATTTTTAAAAAGAAAGAAATAATTACACGAGAATGTCGACATTAGTTGGCGTGTGGTTACAATATTCGGAGAAATTATAATTTCAAAGCCCATAACTCTCAAAACTCTCAACTGCTAAATCCTGAAAATGTCGTCATTACTTGTATCTTCATCCAACTTGTGTTTCGTCTGGATCATCCTTTCTGATACATAAACTACGACTTAATATTTTCTGGGTTTACTAGAATTGTACGCAATTTCTTCACTTTTTCATGATCCTGAGTATATCTTAGTCCCCCCCAACAAATGTTCTTCATCGATGTTCGTCAACAATCTCTGTTTTTTTTTTGTAATTTTGATTTGAATTCCAGAAACTTATTCTACTTTGAATCATTAATTGATTAGGTTCTTTGGGAATTAGTTCCTCAATTCGTATTTGGATCAGGCACAGATTCTCTCTCAGGTATCTTTCATCGAACACGATATGAATTAGTTCCTTTGAATTTTAAAGATTCATACTTTCTTTTTTGTTTCTTCTCAAATTCAGTGTCCTTCACTCTTTTGATTTGATCAAGTAAGGATTCTCAATTTCTCATCAATTTAACTTGAATTTGATCTGATATACTTGATTTGTTGTAATGATCCTCTGTAAATAAGAACAGAGTCCATTTTTGCAGATAGTTCCTTTCAATTTGAAAATTCATACCCTTTTTTATGCTTCTTCTCAATTTCAGTGTCTTTTGGTTTGATTAGTGTGTTGGAATTTCTAAAGGTTTGAGTTTGAATTTGATCTGATATGCTTGATTTGTTGTAATGGTCTCAGGAACAGAGTCCATTTTGCAGCAAGTTCCTGAGACAATGGCTGCTGCATCATCTAATCTTCTTTGTAATGCTGCCGATTCAGAACTTTGCCGAGATGATTCAGCTGCGTTTCTACTTAAGTTAGTAGCCATTGTTTCGATTCTTTTAGCTGGTGCTGCAGGTGTAGCTACACCACTCATTGGCAGGAACCACCGGTTCCTACGAACTGATGGTAATCTCTTTGTGACTGCTAAAGCCTTTGCAGCTGGTGTGATCTTAGCCACAGGTTTTGTTCACATGTTAGCTGGTGGTACTGAAGCTTTGACCAACCCTTGCTTACCGGATTTCCCGTGGTCTAAGTTTCCTTTCCCCGGGTTTTTTGCCATGTTTGCTGCTTTAATTACTTTGTTTGTTGATTTCATGGGAACACAGTACTATGAACAGAAGCAAGAGAGGGAAGCTAATGAGTCTCTTGAACAGTCTAGTCCTGAACAAGTTGTTCCTATGGTTGAGGAAGAAACATATGACGAGAAAGTGTTTGGAGAAGAAGACAATGGCGGTATTCACATTGTTGGTATTCATGCTCATGCTGCTCATCATGGACATAGTCACCCTCCTGGTCATGGTTCATGTGAAGGACACCATAAAATCAACATTGCTCGTGGACATGGGCACGGGCGTCATGGTTCATGTGAAGGACACCATAAAATCAACATTGCTCGTGGACATGGGCACGGGCACGGGCACGGACATGTACATGGGGGTTTAGATGTTGGAAATGGAGCTAGACATATAGTTGTGTCTCAGGTACAAATCTATGTTCCCTTGGTTCTGATTCTTACAAAGTTGTACATCCTTTGTTCTGATTCTTACTAATCTTGTATTAGGTTCTTGAGCTTGGAATAGTATCACACTCAATCATCATTGGTCTATCACTGGGAGTATCTCAATCTCCTTGCACAATCCGTCCTCTAATAGCAGCACTATCATTCCACCAATTCTTCGAAGGATTTGCGCTAGGTGGATGCATATCTCAAGCACAATTCAAGAACAAATCAGCAGCCATAATGGCTTGCTTCTTTGCTCTAACAACACCAATAGGTATAGCTATCGGAATCGCAGTGGCCTCGTCTTTTAACTCTCATAGTGTAGGAGCATTGGTCACAGAAGGTATCTTGGATTCGCTATCGGCTGGGATACTAGTGTACATGGCTTTAGTAGATCTAATAGCTGCTGATTTCTTGAGTACAAAAATGAAATGTAACTTTAGGCTTCAAATTGTTTCTTATACAATGTTGTTCCTTGGAGCTGGTCTCATGTCTTCTCTTGCCATTTGGGCTTAATTTAGATTCTAAGTTTCCATAGATTCTCTCTATCTCTTTCAAATAAAGTGTATAGTTCCTTTCTAGATATCTAACCACATCCAACGATATAAGAGTTAAACATCAACTACCAACAGGACAACAAGTTCCCGTGCCAAGGCCCTAATATTCACATTGTGTGTGAATGGAATTTGTGTATGATATTAACATCAGAAAAATAATTGCTCGTGAGTACTGATTAACAAGAAAACATAATTTCCCCTTTTATTATTTTTCAGGCATATATTCTTAAAAAATAATATATTGTACAAATAGATTTTCTAAGAATGTTTAACCCATAAATTAATTTTAGTTTATTTTTATAGTCTTTAGAATTCAAAATGAATAGTCCCAACTTATGCAACCCCGACGTGTCACACCCAACAGTCTGCACCTCCTGTACGTTACGGCACTTGTTGCCACGACCAACGATCTTATCCAAGCACCAGAACTTCTAGACGGTGGCGTTCACATTTGGTCCTCGCTAGGGCACCATCTTTGGTACGTTTTGGGCCCAATGGGCCTTACTTTTGGCGTAGTTGAAATTAGGCTGAGGAATTTAGTGGCTTTAGTGGCTTTTGTGAGTAGCATTATTAGGCCAACGTTATTGTTGGTTGGCACTCCTTTAGGTCCATTATCTTATCCTGACTGTTGGGCCTTAGATTTAGTTCTGCTTCTAGGGTGTGGGAAAGTTCAAATTGTTCGGTTAATATCTATTTACCAGCCCATGCTGAGAACATCCATAGCTGTAACTGTTTTACAAGCTTTAGACCCGACCTCCTTATCGGATGGAGATTCCCGAATAAGAGAGAGTCTTATTGTTTTGTCCCCAATCCATAGAGTGGTAAATCTGGAACGGTTGTCATCTGTTCGACGGTACATCTCGTCATTAGAGAGTACAAAATTTCTTCAAGCAGCAAAAAAGCGAGCCAATTATTTGGATTCCCTACGACTGCCCCTTATCCTCGATTCCTTAGAATGCCTAGAGCATTTGAGTCACAGATTTGTGTTGTATCGGATCCGATACTCATCTTTTCTCATAGCTTCTCGAAGCTTTATCATGTACTTCACTTGTTTGTATTACGATTGCTTCTATTAGCTACTTTGTAATCTTCTTCATTGTAACCGAAACAATTTGTATTAGTTAATTAATGAATCAAGTATCTTTCTTGAAAAAAAAAAAAAAAATAGTTGACAAGACATCAATATAGTCCTAAGCCTATCTGTAAGAGTTAGATTTTATTGTAATGAAGGAACTTATTAAGGTTGTTTCTTTAACTTTTCAATTTTTTTTTTGTTTTGTTCGAAACTATTAATAATTATTTTAGGTGGTCCTGGATATTAATTCATGCGTTGCCTTTTTTTTTTTCACCCCAAAATTTATTGATTCTTAGTTTTTCTGCATCAACTGTTCGTCTTTCTATTCCGCTACACTAAAGGGAAAAGCTTACTGGTTTTACTATGTTATTGTATTTGATATTCATTTAAAAAGATTCTAACGTCACTTATAATCTCATGTTATTCAAATAAAAAGTTATTTAAATAAAATCAAATCTCATGTTATTGAAAATAGAACAATTTTTAAAAAAGAAAATAATACTGGTGATTTTGAAAGATTTTGTATACATTTTTAGTTTGAAAATATGAAGAAAAAGAATCACACTTTTATAAATGGTATTTGAAAATTGAAAACCATCATATTTTGTTGATCATTAGGATTTCTACCTCGTGATAGACCAGAAGATCATAAAAAACTAGAATACTCTGTCCTAGTCATTGATTGGGATGTCAATTAGCCTGTAGCATCCACCAACAGGAACCTGCATATGTGAAGACACGAGAATCCTCATCACAAAAATGCATTGTTATAGAGATCAGACCTGAATAATGTTATTTACAATTTTGTTTTTTTTATAAAGAGAAAACAATTAAACAAAGAAAGATGAATAATTAGAGCCAATTGAGGAAATTATAAGCAAAGCTCAAGTAAATTGACGGCTTAAGGAGCAAGCTAATATATTAATAACGACTTTGGTCTAAGAGAATCTGGAAAAAAAACTTCGTTTGCATGAGACAAAATGATGAACTAGCAAAACAGAGAAGAAGAAGAATCACTCTTTAGAGATAAGAAAAAAGAATGAATATCTTCGAATTATATTAAATCTAAAAAAAGTTGTTATTTTTTTCTAAAAATCTCTCCAAATCATAAGAATATTTTCTTTTCGATTATATGAATCTCATCAAATCATAAAGAGTTTTTCTTCTTCTTTTTTTTTGATTAAAAAACATAAACAAAACTACCAAATATCATAAAATCTCACTCAAATCTTTTGAAATTTTAGATATTTTCAATCACACTAAATCCTATACAATTCTAACTTCAATACACCCTCCCTTATAGAGTGGATGAAGCACTTTTTTTTTTTTTTTTAAACATATGAGTTTGAACCACGTCATGGGTACCCTTATAGAGTGGATGAAGCACTTTTTTTTTTTTTTTTAAACATATGAGTTTGAACCACGTCATGGGTAAAAGTAATATGAATTTAATTAATTTATTATTCACTAGGGATATTCCCGCGCTACGCGCAGGCTATGATCAGTATTTGAATTTTTTTTTCCTGTGATGTTCGAAATGATGGAAATGCCAATCTTAGATTTGCGGGAAATTTATTGAGTACTTAGTTGAATGTAAATATGTTTGTGTGAGACATATGTTTGGACATTTGGTGATAAACTTATTACAATAACAATATTTGGTTGTCCTTGTTAAATAAAGCCAAAGCTAAAAATCTGAAGAAATGGTGTCATGTTCATTGATAGTTTCTAAGACTAAGTCTGCGCGTAACGGGTGTTATGTTCATTGATAGTTTCTCCTTCTTCTTCTCCTTCTCCTTCTCCTTCTCCTTCTCCAGCAGAAGAAACATAATGCACCAATGCAGAACCTAACTTCATCTGCAATGACACAATCTCACCATCAAAAGAACACCCACAATTTCAACTATGTAGAAGTTAAAAAATCAAGTACCTTCCGAGCAATATATCCATGAAGCCAATCCAGACTATTTTTTTGTTACTCATAAATAAAGTTTTTTTTTAATTCTGTTAAGTTACTGTGATTATAGTTAGTAATATCTAATGGAAATCACTTTAACAAAACACAAATACATATTATATACCTAAATTTTCAAAATATGGAGAATCCATTTCTCCATGATTTTTATGAATAATTTCTCCATGATTTTCATAGTATAAATAATCAGATAAATTTTAACAAATGGTTAGACAAAATTTATTTTCAGTTTTTTTAAAAAAATTAACAAATGAAGGTGGAAAACTTATTACCAATTTTTTGTAATTTTCCCAAGCACGGATATATCCCTAGTGCTCAGAGGTTTATACACGGTTGTAAATTCTCGGTTATTCAAATCTTCAATAAAAATATAAGTAGTTTAATGGGCTCACTAATACAAAATAGGCCCATTACACACATGATAATAAAAAATCTTTTGAACTCTGTTTCGTTCAGTCTTCTTCTTTATTTTTTTTGAATGGTCAGTCTTCTTCTTTTAATAAAGAGTTGTTGTTACTTATTCTATGGAATTAAATAAATAGCCTCTTTTTTAGTTAGTACCTACGCCGTTGAAATTTAACACAACTAATAAGAAAAAAAAGAACATTAAACTCTATTCCATTGTAATATTCGTTGATGCTTCTTGAAAGTTAGTACATCTCAGACTCAGAGGTTTATTTTAATTAATATGCTTCTCTAGGATCAATGAAGCAGAATGTGTAAATGTAAAAACTATTCATCTTCTTCTTTTTTTTGTCAAGAAGGCTATTCATCTTATGCCCATTTTTGTAGATACGAATATATCCATACCGAGCAAAGTGTATATGTGCTGTGACCACTTTTGAGAATTAGTGGATTCTGGGCAAAGTGGAGTGTCCGGCAATATCATTTTTAGTGTTTATTATTAGGGTTGACGGTCATTTTACACACAGGAATTATCATATCAGAAAATTAACACACAGAAAAT
>CM071721.1:9019004-9045914 GCA_036630335.1 Physaria fendleri | reverse complement strand
GAAACTGAACTTCAATCTTTGTTCTCCAAATATGGAACCATAAAGGACCTAAAGATTCTTAGAGGTGCTCAACATACAAGCAAAGGTTTATATAATAATCCATCTCTATGTCTCATCTTTGGTTTCACTAATATGCTTTTTCTCTTAACCTATTTGTTTTTATGTTGTTAAAGGTTGTGCTTTTCTTAAGTATGAGACAAAACAACAAGCTCTTGCTGCCATTGAAGCCATCAATGAAAAACATACCATAGAAGGATCAACTGTTCCTTTAGTTGTCAAATGGGCTGATACAGAAAGAGAGAGACATACAAGAAGACTTCATAAGGCTCAATCTCATCCGACAAATCCATCATTGTTTGGAGCATTACCTATGGGTTATGGTCCATTATATAATGGATATGGTTACATGCTACCACCTATTCAGAATCAAGCTACATTTCCAAATATGATAGCACAACCAAACCAAAGTAATAACATGGCCTTGCAAGGAACCTTACCTGACTCTGTGCCGCCTCGTTTAGCTCGTAGAAACTTTCCTATACCTCCTGCAAATTATCAGAATCTACGAGGTCTTCCTTATCCATTGACTTATCCTAGTGGACTTGTTAGTCCTCGTCCTCTGAGTAGCTCTCCTGGATCTAGTGGACTTGTTAGTCCTCGTCCTCTGAGTAGCTCTCCTGGATCTATATCACCTGGTTTGCGTTCTATGGTTCAACCTGAAGGTTAGTGTTAAAACCTCATTATTTTTCTTCTCCAACTCCATTAGACCTGAAACATTATCTCTCTTCTTCAGGTCCGGAAGGTGCAAATCTGTTTATCTATAACATACCTCGAGATTTTGGGGATCAAGACCTATATGCTGCATTTCAACCTTTCGGCTATGTTCTAAGTGCTAAGGTTTTTGTAGACAAAGCTACTGGTTTAAGCAAATGTTTCGGTAAGTTCCCTTTTCTGTTCTTTTTTTTTTTTTTTTGGACTGGTCATTGGTTTAGTGTGAGTGTTAGCAAGAGTTTGTAGCTGTTTGGTTTCAGGTTTTGTAAGTTATGACTCAAAAGCAGCAGCTCAAAACGCTATTAACATGATGAATGGTCGTCATTTAGGTGGTAAGAAATTGAAAGTTCAGCTTAAGAGAGACAACAACAACAATTGGGCAACAGAGTCGTGATACTTGATTAGAGTTAAACTCCTCAGAAGACTAAGAAAACTCTGAACCATTTGACACTAGTCAACTTACAAAGTTCAGGCTAATGGTTGACCAGGTTCAAGATTTGTACTGATCTTGAATTGATGCATATGTGTAAATCCAGATCTCTTTGTGGGTCAAAATGCCCCTCAACGTTTTAAGATTTATTAACATTACGTTCATTATTGTTTTTCATCCTCTCGTTTATTTACGGTGTAGATTGAACAGATAAAAATGATCAATAATGTTCAGTAGTAGTCAGTTAAAAATTTGACTAAAAGATTAGAAAATTACTAGTGATTATTAGAATAAATAATCAATAATGTTCTAGCTTATTTATTATTCAAATGTCTGAAAATTACTAGTGATTATTAGAATAAATAATCAATAATGTTCTAGCTTATTTATTATTCAAATGTCTTCTTTGAAAAAGTGTATAGAAAGAATATTAAAAGTTCGAAGTTTCTATGCTTTTACTATTGTCTACATTAAAAACTGAAATATTCAAAATTTACAAGAGAATTTTTTAAAAAAAATAAAATAAAGAGCAACTACAAAAAAATTCTGTGCTGAGGGTACTATCGGCTTTTCATATAAACTCGTTGACCTAATAAACAAGACTAATGATTAGGACATCTTTCTCCACAAATCGGCGGCGCAGGAAATATTATTTATTTATTTATTTTTCTTTCTCTCTTAATTTCACAGAATCTCCACCGTTGGTTAATCCAACAAATCCTGACCACCGTTGATTAATAGTTCATTCTGATTGGTTAATTAATATATCGCGCGGATCCCTAGATACAAATAATCGTGACCGTCGATAAATCAAAAGATCTAATGGACCAAACACAATCACCTCTCTCGCCTTTAGTATAAAAACACCACACAATGTTGGTTTTATCATTACAAATCAAACATCAAATTTCATATCTCTTATGTTTTTTTTTTTTTTTTTTTTTTTTTTTTTTTTTTTTTTTTTTTCTCTTCTAAACAGCTCTATCTTTGGGTTTGAGTATAGGGTAGTCTTCCGCATCTTGCTCATAAGCTAAATGTTGTCACTTTCATATGCAATGTGAAAAAAATGTTTTAGCTGATGAGCAAGATGCGGATTGGTTACACTTTACAAAATCTACCTGAGAATTATCCTAATGAAATGAGGTCGTTCTGCAATCTTGTAAAAGACATGAACTATAGAGGATACTTTATCGTTTAATTATGGAATATATATATTTAATAACCTTTGATTTAGTTACAACTTCATGTAATTCATGTACAATACTATTTGAAATCAAAGGTAATTAAATATATACATTCCATAATTATATGATATTCTAGAATACTCTATATGAACTACTATTGACAATGGTGTTTTGGTTGGTATGTCTCTAATTATCCTTTGAAATTCAAGTGTGATGTAAAATTGGTTCTTTTCTTGATTAGATTTAGATAAGCATTGAATTGAAATGATACTTATACAAATAAAAATATATGTCACACTCATAAATTATACAACTAGTCTCTATCTTGAACTTATTAGTGTGTTTTCAATTTCAAAAAGGGTTTTCTTTTTTTTTTGGACAACCAAAAAGGGTTTTCTTGACTTTAATAATTATGTACAAAAGTTAGCTAAGCATTTTAGGGTTTAAGTTGCATTATTCATAATGTTATTTTTTTTTTTATTTTTCAGAAATTACAACATATTTTTTTGTATATCTATAGCAAGACAGTACTAGTTTGAGACTAAACTTAATAACAGTACCTTGAAACCTTACTAGCTAGTATAGGAAGATATAGAAGTATCTAGAACTAGGACTTCGGTTTCCAGTGTCTCTGGTCTTCACCTCGGCGCTGAGAGACGAAAAACGAAACGACATAGCAGATTCCGTGATCTCTTACGGTAACAATCCACTGAGAGTTCCCGATGTATAGAGATCAATAATCTCTCGGGAACTTCATATTCCGGACTCTTTTTAATCTTCTCAACGGATTTTCGGTCTCATGTGGTCTCTGTACGGCCATGTTAAGTCGCTGGTGGTGCACATTGGCTGGCGAGAATCTCGATCACATCCATCTCCTTCCATGGTTTCATTCTTGGCGTAATGGGTTAGTTAACATTTTAAATTTATGTGTGGCCAAATTCTAGAGAAAGTTTTATCATATCACTAATTTGGTTGTGTGTGGGTGTTAGTATATCTAATGATATCCTCTATTATCAATTTATCACCACTCAATCTTGATATTTTATTGACTTTTCTGACAATAGTGTAATTTTGTTATCTCTGATCGAGTAATTCTCGTTTGCGGGTTTAACTTTCTCACAATATTGTAGAGAAACATATGCGTCACACTCTTCATCAAAATCATGTGTTTCAAACATCTGCCAAAAAGTTTGGATGGACATCCCGAAACTCGGGTGTCTTGTTTAAAAAATTGCAAAACTAATTTCATATATATCCATGAAATTAGCTTTGCAATTTTTTAAACAAGGACAACCCAGCTTTGGAATCTCCATCCATACTTTTTTGGCAGCTGTTTCAAACACATGCATAAGTTTGATGAAGAGTATGATGCATATGTTTCTCTATATTATCGTGAGAAAGTTAAACCGTCGAACGAGAATTATTCGACCGGAAATAACAGAGTTATACTATTGCTAGAAAAGTTAATAAAATGTCAAGATTTAGAGGTGATAAATTGATAATAAAATGTCATTAGTTATACTAACGGCCACACATAACCAAATTAGTGATATAATAAAACTTTCTTTACAGTTTGACCACGTATAATTTTAAAATGTTAACTAACCCATTAGGTCAAGAATGAAAGCATCGAAGGAGATGGATGTGATCGAGATTCTCGCCGGCCAATGTGCACCACCAGCAATTTAACATGGACGTAAAGAGACCATGGGAGACCGAGAATTCGTTGAGAAGATTAAGAAGAGCCCGAAATCTGAATTTTCCGAGATATTATTGATCTCTATCACCGGAACTCTTGGTGGATTGTTACTATAAGAGGTCGCCAGAACCTGCTATTCTATCACCGGAACTCTTGGTGGATTGTTACTATAAGAGGTCGCCAGAACCTGCTATGCCGTTCAGGAATGTTTGTTTTTCGTCTCTCGGCGCCGAGGTGAAGACCAGAGACACTGGAAACCAAAGTCCTAGTTCTAGATCCTTCCTATACTAGTAATGTTTTACTCAAAGCATTTAGTTTCTGTTTTAGAGTTTCTGTTTTAGGTGAACATCAATTTCCTTTTCCCGAACCAGAATCAAATCTTTTGGTTTGAAGTTCAGTTATTCAGTTTTGTTTGAATCTTATGACATTGTTCTAAAATGGTTCCTTCAAACCCAAGTAACTGGAATCGATTGTAAATCTAGTACATTGCTAGAGTGAGACTAATGCGTAAAAACACAAGAGCAAACACTTTTGTTTCCCTCTTGAACCTAAACAAAGTATTACTTTGATCCTTGTTCTTATGAAAACCTGTTCAAATATGCAACTTTTGAGAGTTTCACTTATTAGATTGATTTTGTGTGTGTTTTACCGTATGGGCAATGCTTATAAACCTTAGATCTTTACTGGTCTATAACTAACTTTCTCTTTATGCTTGGTCAAGCATCTAGTTTATTGCAAGTAAAGTATGCAGATGGCGAATTGGAATTGCAAGTAAAGGCATCTAGCTTTTCGTCGGAATGCTTCTAAAGAATGTCTCAAAAACTGGACTTCAATCTTTATTCTTCAAATATGGAACCATAAAGGATCTACAGATTCTAAGAGGTGCTCAACATACAAGCAAAGGTTTATATAATCCATCTCTATATCTCATCTTTGATTTCACTACTATGCTATTAGCCTATTACCAAGTCTTCACTTATTTGTTTTATGTTGTTTTAGGTTGTACTACTATGCTATTAGCCTATTACCAAGTCTTCACTTATTTGTTTTATGTTGTTTTAGGTTGTGCCTTTATAAAGTTAGGAAGAGTTCCATATTTTGTTGTTGCTGTTTGGTTTCAGGTTTTGTAAGTTATGATTCAAAAGCAGCAGCTCAAAACGTTATTAACATGATGAATGGTCGTCATTTAGGTGGGAAGAAATTGAAAGTTCAGCTCAAGAGATACAACAAAATGGTCGTCATTTAGGTGGGAAGAAATTGAAAGTTCAGCTCAAGAGATACAACAACAATGGCCAACAGAGTCGTGATTCTTGATTAAAATTAAACTCCTCAGAAAACTAAGAAAACTCTGAACCATTTGACACTAGTCAACTTAGAAAGTTCAGGCTAATGGTTGACCGGGTTCAAGATTTGGACCGATCTTTGAATTGATGTATATGAGTAAATCCAAATGTCTTTGTGGGTCAAAATGCCACGTCAACATTTTAAGATTTATTAGCATAACATTCATTAAATTGCTTTCATCGTTTTTGTTTGTTCTGTGTAGATTGAACAGAAAAATACACAAAAAAACTATGAGAAGTAATCAATTTAAACAAAAAAAATATCGAAAGTAATTAGTGATTATTGGCATATTTAGATAAATAATCAATAATGTTCTAGCTTATTGATTATTTAACTAAAATATTCAAATTTCGAAGTTTCTATAAAGTGTTCAAATAAAAATGTCTTTACTATTGTATTGTCTAGATATTACATAATGTATTGACTTTTTTTGTTTTTTTTGTTTTTGTCAAGATACATAATGTATTGACTATCGACCAAAGAAACGAGAAACTACATAATATGTATTGAGGGGTACTATCGACATTTCCATACATAAACCCGTTGACCTAATAAAGTAGACTAAAGATTACGACCTTTTGTTTTTTGTGGTTTCTTGTAAAAACTAAAGATTACGACTTATCTTTCTCTATCCAAGCAATCTCTGTCCTCCTCCACAAAATCGCCGGCTGAGCAAATATTATTTATTTATTTATTTTTCTTTCTCTCTTAATTTCACAAAAAAAAAAAAAAAATTACTCTCAAAGGTTTTTACTTGGGGGAGAAGGGAGTTACTCTCAAAGGTTTTTACTTGGGGGAGAAGGGAGAGAGAGATAGAACGGCGAGTCCACCGTGCAGTTTTAGTCCTCCGATCTTACTGGTTTCTATGGGCACGAATCCAAGACTACATCCATCTCCACAATTCAAACCCCTAGAAACCTTTTGGGACAGTGATGAAGATGCTCCTGGTCCTAGATGTGCTCATACACTTACGGCTGTTGAAGCAACCAAGACTCATGGTCCTAGACTCACTAGATGTGCTCATACACTTACGGCTGTTGAAGCAACCAAGACTCATGGTCCTAGACTCATTCTCTTCGGCGGCGCTACTGGTATTGAAAGCGAGAGTTCTTCCTTGCCTGGGATCAGTAAGTATTCCCCCCAATTCAATTTGAATTCTGATTTTGAAAATTCTTTCTTCTTGGGTTTGATTTTGAGTTGATTGTTTTGAATTTTAGGGTTAGCTGGTGTTACGAATTCGGTGCATTCTTATGATGTTTTGACTAGGAAGTGGACAAGGTAAAAGAAAGAGATAGTATCTTTAGTGTTAAGTTTTTTCTTGGTTGTTTGGTGGAAGTTACATTGTGAATTTCTTGAATTGCTTAGAATTAATCCGGCTGGTGAGCCTCCGTCTCCTAGGGCTGCACATGCCGCAGCTGCAGTTGGCACCATGGTCGTTTTTCAGGTTATTTATTGATCTTTTAAATCACATCATTTATTGTTTCTGGCTATTGGTCAATTGTGAGTTAGCAGTGTCCATGTATGGCATTGTGACACTTATGTTTATCTAATTAATAGGGTGGGATTGGTCCGGCCGGGCATTCGACTGATGATCTTTACGTTCTTGACATGACTAATGATAAGTTTAAGTGGCACAGGTGATATATCCTTTACAAATTTACTGATGATCTTTACGTTCTTGACATGACTAATGATAAGTTTAAGTGGCACAGGTGATATATCCTTTACAAATTTCTCACTTGTGTCTCTCTTTTTTTTCTATGTTTTGTTGATGTTAGTCTGGTTTGATTTTATGGGTGTTCAGGGTGGTGGTTCAAGGGGAAGGTCCAGGCCCTCGTTATGGCCATGTTATGGATTTAGTTTCTAAAAAGTATCTTGTTACAGCCACCGGAAATGATGGTAAGAATATGTTCTGGTTTCATTATTCTGTTTTACATGGAAACTTGTAGTTTACCTTATTTTGTTGCTTTCAATAATCCAGATATTATAACAATTTCATTTACTTCTGTGTATGGAACAGGGAAACGAGCTCTTTCTGACGCTTGGGCATTGGATACATCTCAGAAACCGTATGCATGGCAGAGATTGAACCCAGACGGTGACCGACCAAGCGCTAGAATGTTAGTGTTTAAGATGATTTGAATGGCTACTATAGAGAACATCCCTTTACTGAGTTTTCATTTTTTTTGATATTTCTGCATAGGTATGCTACTGGCAGTGCTCGTTCTGATGGCATGTTTTTGCTCTGTGGTGGAAGAGACGCCTTGGGGGTGGTATAACTTTTTTTCTTCATTATTACCTTGCTCAGAAGCTAGGACTTAGGAGACACCTTTTTGGTCCAAGATAGGGCCAAAATGTTTTGAACTTATGAATTCTGGCATATTCCATATGTGTTTAGTTGCAATGCTTTAATTATAGATCCTGCAATGCTATAATTTTTGTCGTAGACCCGTAGCAATGAGTTCTTAAGTTCTTTTCTTTTCAGGTATTTGTAGATGCAAGATTACATGTCAGTGGAGGTGTTCTAAGAGGAGGCCGCGTAATAGACGCTGAAGCATCTGTTGCAGGTAATTTTCGTGTCTGGATTTTGTTTCACAAGCCTTTCTGGAGATGATTGTCCCTGGTCTTTCTAATTTTTATGGGTTCTTTCTTTTGGCAGTGCTTGATACTATTAATGGTCTATGGTTGGATAGATATGGGCAAGTTACTTCTGCACACGGCAGTAAGGGACATATCGATCATGATCCGTCTTTTGAACTTATGCGACGCTGTCGCCATGGTGCCGCATCTGTTGGCAGGCGGATTTATGTGCATGGTGGTCTTAGAGGGGGTAAGCTTGTTATTTTTGCCTTTCAAAAATCAAGATGCCCAAGTTTATTGCAGTACATATATTTTAGTTCAACTGTTTCACATTTCCCAACTCGGCCAAGTTCATTATTAGGAAGTTTTTGCTGTGTACTTTTACATTTCTCATAGTTTAAGTCAATGCCTCAAGTCATTTATCTTTTTCTCAGTAATTTTCTTTCCTCGCAGATGTGTTGCTTGACGATTTTCTGGTTGCTGAAAATGCGACATTCCAGTCAGACATCAGTTCTCCTTTGCTAGCATCGGATAGAACCCAAGAAAGCTCTACTCCCAAGTTTTCTTATGCCGTACAACCTCCTTTGGGCTCTGAACCAGCCCTCCCCATGCCTATTGGACTGAGGTCTATCCCATTTCTTACACACTTTTGGTTTGTTCTTATCTTTTTTTTTTGGAAAACAAGTTTGTTCTTATCTCTGTCTAGTTTTTTGAGCATGACTTATCTTCCTTCTCTCCTTAACAGTATCCCTCGAAACTGGAAACCTCCTGGCAATAGGAAGTTTTTCTTGGATTCTTACGAAGTTGGGGAACTTTGTTATGCGGCTCAACAAATATTTATGAATGAACAAACGGTTCTTCAGCTAAAAGCTCCCATTAAAGTCTTTGGCGATCTCCATGGGCAATTTGGCGATTTAATGCGTTTGTTTGATGAATATGGTTATCCCTCAACAGCTGGAGATATCACGTAAGTTTAAGCAATATTATTGAACACACGGAGTTTTACTCAAAAATAGTCACTGAAACCATTGAACGTATTTGCCTCAGGTATATTGACTATTTATTTTTGGGAGATTATGTTGACCGGGGACAACACAGCCTGGAAACTATAACTTTGCTGCTTGCATTGAAGGCAAGACAGTGCCTAATTTCGCATACACCCATATTACTAAATCTTGTATCTTGGTTTTATGGTTCTGAGATACTTTTGTGCAGATTGAATATCCCGAGAATGTTCACTTGATTCGTGGAAATCACGAGGCTGCTGACATTAATGCACTATTTGGTTTCCGTCTTGAATGCATAGAAAGAATGGTACATCATGCCTCACTACAGAAGTATACATTTGTCTTTGGCTCTTCTACTTACACTAAGCCTGTTCTGTATCTTTTAACAGGGAGAGAATGATGGCATCTGGGCGTGGACAAGATTTAATCAACTTTTCAATTATCTTCCTCTCGCTGCACTTATCGAGAATAAAATTATATGTATGCATGGTGGAATTGGGAGGTCAATCAGTTCAGTGGAACAGATCGAGAAGATTGAAAGACCGATAACAATGGAAATTGGGAGGTCAATCAGTTCAGTGGAACAGATCGAGAAGATTGAAAGACCGATAACAATGGATGCTGGATCCGTTGTTCTAATGGACTTATTATGGTAAAAATCTATCCTTTTCGCTTCTGCTTTCGTATCGATCACTATTTCTTACATCTCTATATTTTCCAAGTACAGGTCTGATCCTACAGAGAACGATAGNTTTTTGGTTCCCAATCACTGAGGGAGTTGTCTTGATATTGCAGCCTGATAGAGTCACTGACTTTTGTAAGAAGAATAAACTTCAGTTAATTATCAGAGCCCATGAATGTGTGATGGATGGATTCGAAAGATTTGCGCAAGGACAATTGATTACTCTTTTCTCCGCGACAAATTACTGCGGTGAGTTGAAACAAAACCTGTCAAAGATATTCCATCTTTGTATCTATGTTCTGCAGAAAAACATTGTGATACTTTTTTTATAAACAGGAAGTGCGAACAATGCGGGAGCTATATTGGTGATTGGCAGAGGATTAGTGATAGTTCCCAAGTTAATTCATCCTCTTCCACCTCCTATCTTATCTCCAGAGAATTCACCTGAATATTCTGGAGACGATGCTTGGATGCAGGTAACATTAACAACACTTTTACTACTAACTCTGTTCAAAGTAACAAAAAGTACCCAATCTGTACCAGATCCAAAAATATCAAATCCGAATCTGAACTTAGTTATATAAATAACCAAAATATAACTATATATGATATTAGATATTTCAGTACATTTAGGTAGTAAATCCCTTCCAATATTCGAATATAGCCACCCCTAGTTTCTGAGTTTGGCGTAGAAGAGGAGACAGTTTAAGGAGAGTTTATGTAGTTATGTCTTTCTAGTTATGTTGGAACCAGACACTGAACTCATGACTACACAATTCATCTATTGCAGGAGCTGAATATCCAAAGACCGCCGACTCCAACGCGAGGCAGGCCACAACCTGATTTCGACAGAAACTCGCTTGCATATATCTGAAATCTGATTGCATTCCAAATTCATGAAGTCAAAAAATGGAAAGTAACAAACATTGGATTTTTGGGACAACTCTAATACAGGTATAGCAACTAATTTTTATGGTCCAAATTCTACAGTGTACATGTACTATTTCTTTTGTTTCTTCCCTTTTTGGCCAACTCTTTAGTGACCTGAGTTATATTTCGTATATTTTTCGAAGAAATGGATTCGAATTTGATCTGAAATCTAAGATTTTTTTGACCGGTAATGTTGTTATTACATATAGAAAAGTCTAACTTAGCCCAATAACTAAATTAAACAAAACTCTGTTTCGTCTAAATCAAGTAATTTACTTCTTCTCAATACTTCGAACCAATTAGAAAACGCCACGTAGCGATTAACCGAGTAAATAAAGACGACAAAAGATTGAAGCTTTAAAACCAGATTTTGTTTTGTTTCTTCCTCCTCAGAATCAGTCCGTTTTATCATTTCTTGACGATGATGTTCCATTGATCCGATCACTTCACTACCAAATCTCAAAGAAAGAACCATGCCTTTGCCTATATTCTCATCGCGATTACAGTCTTCTTCATCATCATCTTCATCAGCGTCCTTGTCGCGATCTTCGTTTCATCGGTCTAAGCCTAAAATCGATCCTACCTTGACCTTAATTCCAGGCTTATCCAACGACGTCGCGAGGCTGATTCTCTCCTACATCCCTTACCCTCACATATCTCGTCTCAAATCAACCTGTAAATCATGGTACGCTTTTCTCTCTTCTAAAGCCCTAATTTCACTTCGCCATAAACGAGACAAAAAAAGTCTTTCCCATCTCCTTTGTATCTTCCCTCAAGATCCTTCAATTTCGCCTCCTTTTCTCTTCGATCCTGTCTCTCTATCTTGGAGACCACTTCCTCTTATGCCTTGTAACCCTCATGTATACGGTCTTTGCAATTTCGTAGCTATAGGTCTTGGTCCTTGCCTTTATGTACTCGGTGGTTCTGCTTTTGATACTAGATCTTATCCTCTAGATGTTCCTTTACCTACTTCTTCTGTATTCCGTTACAATTTCGTGAATTCGGTTTGGGAAAGGCTCTCTCCTATGTTGTCTCCACGTGGTAGCTTTGCTTGTGCAGCAATGCCTGGTGGTTCTTTTGATAGAATCATTGTAGCTGGAGGTGGATCACGTCATAGTTTGTTTGGTGCTGCTGGGACTAGAATGAGTTCTGTAGAGATGTATGATGTTGAGAAAGATGAGTGGAGAGAAATGGATGAATTGCCTAGGTTTAGAGCAGGATGTGTAGGGTTCTTTGTTGGGAATAATGAGAAGAAAGAAGAAGAAGAGTTTTGGGTTATGGGTGGCTATGGTGGTTCAAGAACTGTGTCCGGGATTCTTCCTGTTGATGAGTATTATAAAGACGCATCAGTGATGGATTTGAGTGATGAGAAATGGAGACTTGTTGGAGATATGTGGGGAGAAGAAGAGAGACCAAAGTTAGGGAAGATTGTTGCTATTGAATTTGGAAAGCCTGTGTTTTTCATGTTGGATAAGGATGTGATTTTGAAGTATGAGATGGGTTTGAATCGATGGCGAAAGGAGACTAGTGTACCGAAGAAAGCTCCTTATGATAAACCTGTTGGTTTTGTTGCATTGAATGGTGAATTACATGTTATGATTCTTTTGGATGGGTATAATTTGATGGACACAAGGTATACTAGACAAAGGAGTAATGCTGGATCTTTGATGATTCATGTGTATGATCCGAAGAAGAAAACTTGGAGATCTGTTGTTTCAAAGCCACCGTTTAATCACCAACTTGATTTCAGGACTACTGTTATGTGCACCATCCGATTGTAGTATGTTGAGAAAGATGAGTGGAGAGAAATGGATGAATTGCCTAGGTTTAGAGCAGGATGTGTAGGGTTCTTTGTTGGGAATAATGAGAAGAAAGAAGAAGAAGAGTTTTGGGTTATGGGTGGCTATGGTGGTTCAAGAACTGTGTCCGGGATTCTTCCTGTTGATGAGTATTATAAAGACGCATCAGTGATGGATTTGAGTGATGAGAAATGGAGACTTGTTGGAGATATGTGGGGAGAAGAAGAGAGACCAAAGTTAGGGAAGATTGTTGCTATTGAATTTGGAAAGCCTGTGTTTTTCATGTTGGATAAGGATGTGATTTTGAAGTATGAGATGGGTTTGAATCGATGGCGAAAGGAGACTAGTGTACCGAAGAAAGCTCCTTATGATAAACCTGTTGGTTTTGTTGCATTGAATGGTGAATTACATGTTATGATTCTTTTGGATGGGTATAATTTGATGGACACAAGGTATACTAGACAAAGGAGTAATGCTGGATCTTTGATGATTCATGTGTATGATCCGAAGAAGAAAACTTGGAGATCTGTTGTTTCAAAGCCACCGTTTAATCACCAACTTGATTTCAGGACTACTGTTATGTGCACCATCCGATTGTAGTTGGTGTTCTTGGTGTGAGAGATCTGATGATATTAGTACTGTTCTTCTCCTTTGTTCTTTGAGTACTTTGTTATATTGTACAATGTACATACAAACTATATACTATGGACTATGGCTGTAAAAAAATGCAACATTTGCAGGTAAATTCTACTTTTAGACTCATTTACTGATCCTCTAGTTGTTTTCAAAAATATAAATTTTATTGATTATTAATTGATAACTTACCAAAATTTTAGTCTGTATAGTTCATATGATAATTATAGAATTCAAATAAGAAGCTGATAGTGTTGAACATTTATTATTCACCAAATATAAATTTGGAATTCAATATTTTCTTCGTATTGTTGAGCAAACTATTGCTTTATTAAATAAAATGTTAGAGTATTATGAATTATATGATGTTATTTTGGGTTTTATTGTCATTTAGCTAAATTTATATTGTACAAGTAAATTTTTCAAAACTGTTTTTAGTTTAATGGTCTACATTAACAATTTGGGTTACCAACCGGGATGGCCAGGACATTAAAAGTTTGTTAGGCCTTTTAATTTTATAACATTAATATTTTAGTACATTTTAGATTTGTTTGAAGGCATCAATATTTATTTTAGGTATTTTTTTGTCTGCAATGTAAAAAAAAGGTTGAATGAATTGATATAGTTATCAATCAAGACAAATATAATTAAAGAGTTTGACTAAGCGAGTTTGATAAATAATTTTATACTAGATTTTATCCCGTGATATATCGTGGATTAGTTTTTATTTTGGTATTAAATTGAATTTTTTAGATTATAATAATAATAATAAATATTTTATTATGTATATAAAATTATCAAATATTCATGTGGGACTAAATATCAAGTGTAACAGTCATGCATCATATTATTTAATTAAATTATACATCGATTTTAAAAGATAAGTTTTTATTTCATATCTAAATCTAATATGTTATTTACAACACAATTTAGAAGATTACACGATTATTTCATTGACTTTTATAATGAAACAATAGTTTATTATTGTTTTTTTTACAATTATAGATTAGTTCTATAATATTATTGTATATAAATTAATTTTATAATTTTTTATTAATATTATTGTATATAAATTAATTTTATAATTTTTTATTTTATTAGTATTAGAATTTAAACTTATTTTATAATATGTTTATTCTGTAGTTTAAATTTAAACTTATTTTATAGTATGTTTATTTTGTAATTTGTAGACTGTTTCTATAACTATTCGACTTGTTTTATAAACCGTAGACTTTTCTTTTTGTATGAATATTAAATTTTGACACCTTTATGACTCGAACTTCTGACCTATAAACCAAGGGTGACGTGTGGACTCGAACCTCTGACCTATAAACCAAGGGTGACGTGTAGGGTGACGTGTGGACTCGAACCTCTGACCTATAAACCAAGGGTGACGTGTGGACTCGAACCTCTGATCTATAAGCCAAGGGTGATGTGTGGTTACATCTGACAATATAAACCGTAGACTTATTTTATGTGTGGCTATCTCCAAGCATGCCCTTGCCAAGTATCTCTCTGAAAGACAGTGTGCACAGTGGCCTCGCCAGTTCTTTGTTAATCTCTTGCCTCGTTACCTTGCTGTGATGTATCAGGTATGCTGTTTCAACTGGATTCCCATCAAGAACAGCTCAGATGTCTCCATTGAGGGAGAAAAGCTAGTATAATATAATATTTTGTAATTGATTTCCAAATCATTTAAATCTTCGTACTTACTTTGAATTAAATTACCAACAAAACTATCCATTTTTATTTTATTTAATAGTTTCTCAACAAAAATGTTGAGAAAGATGAGTGGAGAGAAATGGATGAATTGCCTAGGTTTAGAGCAGGATGTGTAGGGATGTTGAGAAAGATGAGTGGAGAGAAATGGATGAATTGCCTAGGTTTAGAGCAGGATGTGTAGGGTTCTTTGTTGGGGATAATGAGAAGAAAGAAGAAGAAGAGTTTTGGGTTATGGGTGGCTATGGAGGTTCAAGAACAGTATCCGGGATTCTTCCTGTTGATGAGTATTATAAAGACGCATCAGTGATGGATTTGAGTGATGAGAAATGGAGAGTTGTTGGAGATATGTGGGGAGAAGAAGAAAGACCAAAGTTAGGGAAGATTGTTGCTATTGAATTTGGAAAGCCTGTGTTTTTCATGTTGGATAAGGATATGATTTTGAAGTATGAGATGGGTTTGAATCGATGGCGAAAAGAGACTAGTGTTCCGAAGAAAGCTCCTTATGATAAGCCTGTTGGTTTTGTTGCATTGAATGGTGAATTGCATGTTATGATTCTTTTGGATGGGTATAATTTGATGGATACAAGGTATACTAGACAAAGGAGTAATGCTGGATCTTTGATGATTCATGTGTATGATCCGAAGAAGAAAACTTGGAGATCTGTTGTTTCAAAGCCACCGTTTAATCACCAACTTGATTTCAGGACTACTGTTATGTGCACCATCCGATTGTAGTAGGTGTTCTTGTTGTTAAAAGCTTGTGAGAATGTAATAGAATATCATATAATATTTTGTAATTGAATTCCAAATCATGTAAATCTTCGTACTTACTTTGAATTAAATTACCAACAAAACTATCCATTTTTATTTTATTTAATGAAAAAACCATTACTCAAACATTTTTAGTTGAAATCAATAGTTTGATCAACAATAAATATTGAATTCTAAATTTATATCTAGTGAATAATAAATATTCAACACTATCAATTTCAGATTTGAATTCTATATTTATCAAAAGAAACAATGAGAAAATTTTCATATTTGAATTATATATTTCTCAAAAGAAACATCGAGTATAAAATTTTGGAAAGTTATCTATTAATAATCAATTAAATTTATATTTTTTAAAACAAATATACAATCAGCAAAGCAAATGAAATAAGATATCTTCTTATAATATTTGTTAAATATTATTTTGGATTTGCCGAATTTGTCTTTATGTTTACGGATAGTTATGTCATATTTTAAAATTAACTAATTTTAAATATTTAATAGATTAATTTTCATACATATATTTATAATAAATTACGATATTTTATATGAAAAATTAATAAAAAGGTCATTTATATTATAAATAAAATAAAAGTTTGTTGCTACTTTTATGTTAATCATTTTTACATTTTATATTTATCCTGAATATTTAATTTAAAAATTCCTTAATAAATAGTTTTATTTAGAAGAGTAATTTAATGTAGAGACCAATATCTATGGTTAGTTTTTTTGGTAAATATATTAAATTATCTGATTATTTTTTAATTATATATGATAAATTATTTAATTCTTATATATATAATTAAAATTAAATAGCGTAATGAACTTTGATTTATATGGTAAATCTGAAGTTCTATACTCAAACCTAAAATAGGCTTAATGAATTTACGAAACCTAACTGACCTGATATAAGCTTAATACAGTATGTTTCACGACCTTTTCTAAGAAAGTAAAATTATAAGAGAACTGAATACTATGATTTATTATTTACCAGTTAAAAAAAAAAATTCACAAAATCTTTAATTGGTATAATATATGAAGAACTTAATATAAAATGAGATTAAAAATAGAATTTACTCCAAATATTACTCTTTTTACAACCATGATTACTATAAGTTCTTACGTACATTTTATAATATAACAAAGTACAATAATATAACAGAGTGCGCGTACAATGTGGTATCTTCACATGTATATAACAACACAATACTGAAATCTACAAATTAATATGTTATGTATTTATTATTCACCAAATACAAGTTTATTTTCTTCAACTTGTATTGCTTCATTAGCTAAAATGTTCGATTATATGAGTTATATGATGTTATTTTGTGTTTTAATGTTACATAGCTAAATTTATATTGTACCAATTTTGCATTTTTCAAAACCTTTTTTACTAGGAAAAAAAATTTGAAATTGATATTTAGGTGATTTAATTCAAATATGTTAAAAGATTTACATGATTTGGATAATTACCAACAGGATGACAAATGTTCAATAACAGAAAATTGAGTGTATTGTATCCTGACCTATATGCTTATCAATATTGGTTTGAAAATCCAATCGCCTTTGGAGGAATTCAGGGACGACTAGGATATCAAAAAATCTGTTAGGCGTTTTAATTTTAAGGCATTAATATTTGAAAAAATTTTAGATTTGTTTTAAGTCATCAATATTTTATTTATTTTGTGTGTATAATGTCAAAAAAAAAAATGAATGGATTAATTTTGTTATCAATCAAAACAAATATAATTAAAGAGTTTGACTACGCGGATTTGATGAATAATTTTGGGGGTAAAAATGTAAGGATTACAACTCAATTTTTTTTTTTTTTTTTTTTTTTTCATTTACGACCGATTGTGAAGTTAAAATAGTTTGTATAACTTATATTTTTATAGTGTTAAAGAAAGTATTGAAATAAGTCTATGTAACAAATGTAGAGTTGTATAACTATCGATTTTTTTAGACCGACTTATAACTATGACTTATTTTATAGACCTGACTTATTTTACCAAAATTTGATGTGTAATCTGTAAATTAAGTGCTAATGATAATGGTAATGCAAATTTTACTGTGTCCGCAAATGGATTATACTCTAATGCTAGTAAAAACATTTCCATCACAAGCTATAACTTATAGAGGCTAACAATTTCTTGTTATTCGAATACATTGATAAATAATTAAATTAACCCATAAAAAAATTTAAACACGCATCATAATTAACAAAACAACCAACAAAATAAAACAAATCGTTTTTTGTTTCTACCCTCGCCACTCGTTACACTGCGTTATAGGTCTGGTTTTTTGAGAACCGGCCTTAACCGGACACGGAGTCTGTACCGGCAATACCATGCAATTATATTGTAGACACAACGAACTACTCACCGGAATATCCGCCGCCGGACTAATTTCTATTCCCGTCAAGAAATTATGTTGAAGATACAGTGTTTGAATACCGGATTCCAATAACCGATTCACAAAACTAACCGGAACTTGACCAGTAAACCGGTTATTGTTTAGGTAGAGATTTTGAACGTTGGCGAGAAGCGGAGAAATCTCGCCGGAGAATCTGTTGTAGCTTAAATCAACGGTGGGAATTGTTACCTGATTGGTCGGATTGATGAATCCGTAGAAGAAATTGCGTTGTAATTGGAGATTGGTTATCGGGAAGGTGAAGATTTGACCGGGGATTGTACCGGTGAATCTGTTGAAGCTGAGATCGAGGTAATTGAGCTGATTTAGTCCGAGTAAAACTTGAATTACTGGTCCGGTGAGGTGATTCTGACTAAGTGAGAGGTATTGTAGCGAAGGAGGAAGAGTCATCGGAGATATTACGCCGGTGAGGTTATTGCGTTTGAGGTCGAGTCTGGTTAGGGTTTGTGAAAGGAATTGAGGAAGTGAACCGTTTAAGTGATTGTGAGAAAGAATCAAATTGGAGATATCCGGTAAAGATCCGATTGATTGAGGAATCGACCCGGTTAGCTGATTATAGCTGAGATCAAGCGTTTTCAGTCCTCGAAGCTCGCCGAGACTCGCTGGAATCTCACCGGAGATAAAGTTCCGACTGATAGCGAGGAATCGGAGATTCTTTGAGTGTGAGATTGTGTGTGGTAATGAACCCATGATCCGACCCGGGACGATTGAGAGTTCTGTTAAAGCAGAGAGTTTTCCGATAGCTGGGTCAATCCGACCTGATAAACCGGGTGACCCGGCTTTAGGATCGCCGAGATTGAGTGCGATGACTTGATCATTTTCACAGTAGACTCCGGTGAAGGTACAAGGGTCTGAAGTGAAGTCCCATGAATCGAAGAAATTTGAACCTGGTAAATCATCTAGTGATTTACGAATCGATTGTAGAGCTAAGAAATCAACTGGGACGATGATGGAGAACCCGAATCGAAGAAGAAAAAGAAATAGTAAAGCCCAAATCAGAGAGACTAAACTTCTCATGGCCAGCTTTGAAAAACAGAGACTTTGTGAATACAGACTCAAAAAGCTTCGTGAGAGAGAGACAAAATAAAAGCTTGAGAAGGAAGCGAAATCAAGAGATGAATATACTTTGTTGTTTTTGTTCCTTTTGCTTTTTGTTTCAGAGATTTGGTTGATTTGGGAAGAAAGGATCATAAATGCTACAAGTGAGAAAGAGAAGTTGGGTTTTAGTTTTTACATTTGTGATTCGTTTGTGTCAGTGAAATCTAAAAAATAATGTAGATTTATGTCGGAAAATATGGAATAGGTAAAACGGCTGTCCGAAGCTAAGGTTCGGAGTAACAGATCATCAGCTTCGGAAGAAAGAAGAACTCAAGGTGGTTATTGACTCACGTGACATATCTGTTTTTTAGGCTTTATGTCCGTTGACACTTTAGTTATTTGTTTTTTTAACCGTAAGTTAAATTTTACTTAAATATACTAATAACTAATAAAATATTAGCTTAGGTGCGCATAATAATGACTGATTAATAACCCTCTTCATATAAGAATTTTGGTATTTATTCAATTTTGAGATTTAATGTATCTTTTTCTTCTTAGACTGTTTGTACACATTTCAGTCGTGATGATTACATTGCACCGATTTGCTCATCAAATGCAATAAAAAACATAATAAGATTTGATGATGATGATGATTGTCGTGGTGGTAACAGAGAGAGAGAGAGCTAATGAGATGAATGTTAAATGACTAGTCATTTTCACTCCATCTACTGTTTTTTCTTTGTGCTTCACACTTGTACTACCAACAAATACTACGGCTTCTTATGATTACTTTTACAATGAATGCAAATTTGGTCAATATATAGTACATATATATGAGTTTGTTTTAGTTATTATATATATGCAAATTTGGTCAACAATCATATCATAGAAACTAATATAATTGCTAATCAAATGCCTAGGAGACTAATGAACTACTATGCATTATAATTCAACCATTTGTGATGTGAAAATGTGATGTTACAATGCCAAAGATTACAAAAAAATCATGCTTTTGACTTATATGATTAAGCAAAATCAAAGAAGCTCAGAGAAGTATTCTTCCATTTATTATTTGAGTGGATATGTAGAAAGTGAGCAAATTGTGATGTCACTCTTTACAAGATGTGTATAATGTAAAAAGAGCAGTTCAAAGCAAAAAGATGATTAAAGTAAAACCTTCATTACCGTATTGATTGAGCAGAGAAAGGATTACCTTTACCCGCGAGCAAAGCGAGCTTGAATCCTCCTCTGGATTTTGGCCCGACAAGACGGACATTCTTCCATGGCTTCCTTTTCATGAAGCTGGTTGCATTTACTGCAAAGAACCTGATGGGCACAAGGCAAAAAGATCACACTCATCTCTTCAGACAAACACATTACACATTCCCTCTCTATTTTTATTTTCAACTCTGCCCCGTGATCATTTTCCCATATTTTCGCTGTTGCCATCGGGTTTTCCTCTGTGGTGGTGGTGGTGGTGGAGGAATGATTCATTCTGCTATTGTTACTGTCATTATTTCCGTCTATGCCTTTCTTTAATGCAGCTATCTTCAAGCTGTCTGATTTGAGTTTCAGCTTTGAGATATCGTTCTCAAGTCTTTTTATATTCTCAATGTAGTATTTTACGTCATTCTCTGCTTTTGCTTTGATCCGCTCTTCTTCTACTTTTCCGAGTTCTTCCAGTTTCCCTCTCTCTTTCTTTAATGCAGCTGCTTGAACAGCGAGTTTCTCTTTCGCTGCTTTTTCTTGTTTCCAAGTAGCCTGCAACTGAGTTTCATTAGCTATCTTGATCATAACTTCTACACAGACTACAATTTTTCTCATACCGACAACAACGTTAATCAAAAGCATCATTTGTAACACAATACTTTGGTTCATTCTTGATTAAAAGAACAGGGCACAAGAAGCATATAGAATTAACTCTCAGATGTAAACATATTTTCCATCCAATTTCTCGAATTCCTTTGAAACGATGTAAAGCATTGGGCAAAACGCAAAATGTGAATGAAATGATTACCTGAAAAGAATTGTAGATGAAAGGATATAATCAGTTATGACACAATAAAATACAGCTCCGAAGACGAGAAGACCTATAATGTGCAAAGGCTTTTGGTCTACAAATGGAGCTAACCTCAATTTGGTTTTTGCGATTTTTTGCCTCGGTAACTTCTTGCTGCAGCTCTGTGACCTTGTCTCTTTGACTCTTGAGGTCTTCCTGCAACAAAATCTTTTGTCCAGCCCACGACTGGATGTTCTTCAACGACCTTTGCACTCTCTCCTTTGCTTCTCTACAGCTCTCAGCGGACTCGGCAGCTTTTTTATGAGCAGCTTCCCTCTCTCCCTTTAAGAGGGCTTGTTCCAGCTCGAGCCTGCGAACTGTGTTGTTAGTTCTTTCAAGCTGCTTGGTCTTGTCATTCAAGGTCAACTCCAGTGTTGTTAGTTCTTTCAAGCTGCTTGGTCTTGTCATTCAAGGTCAACTCCATTTCAGACCTCCTTTTCATAGTGCTTTCTTCTAATGACTGCTTCTTTTTTCTAAACTCTTCTGCCTCTTCTTTCTCTTTTCTTAGTGCCTTAAGCTCAGGTTGATCCTTAAGAAGTCTAACAGTAGCCTGCTTTACTTTCTGATTAGCCCAGTCAGTCCAATAACGCAATTCTTTCTGCAGATCTTTCACTCGGGGAACTAGCTTAAGAATCAATTCATCTCTTTTATTTCGGGGAACATATATTCCCAGAGAAGCATCATATGGGATTGCAGCATAGTAATCTGGTGTTGGCTTTGTAGACACATAAGCTTTTTCTTCAGGCTCAGAACCAGACTTCTTTTCTGAAGCTACTGGTGCTAGTACATTATGAGCAGGTAATGCAGTAACATAATCCTTGACATCTAGTGCAGGCGAATCTGACTTAGAACTGTTACTACTAGTTGAGAGAATGCTATTACTCTCAGCCAAAGGATTTTTCACAACCTCTGTTGTAATTTTAGATGAAGAATTTCTTGCCTGTGCAGAGAGTAAATCAGAAGATGATTTGCCTCTTTTCTCTACAAGGAAACCACCAAACTTTGCTGTCTTATAGCCACTGCTTTTGCTATAAGTTTTAATCTTGTCCATGTATGATTTCTGCCGGAGCATGGTCATTTCCTTTTTGGTGCGGCCTTTTCGACAAGATACTACTTTTTCATTAGAAACAGAAGTCAGGGATGCACTTTTAGTGCCTTCATGAGAAGCAACGGAAACAGAAAATACCTCTTTTTTAGGTGTTGCTCCACTAGCATGAGGAGTTTTGGAGTTGTTTAAATTTGAGAAGTTCCCAAATTTGACTAGCTCACTCTGATTGCTTTGAGTATTGGATATTGGGACCTTTGGGTTATCTGAGTCGCTGGATTTTGGAGGCTGACACTTGGGACTTGGAGTTCCTGATGATTTATCTGCATTGAGACTCGAAGAGCTTTCCAATCCATCTCCTTCCACTTCAAGTGCTTGCATAACATTTAAGTCACACATCAACAGCCTCCACATTGCTTCGACTGTTGAAAGCGATGGCCTAACCTCCCTAACAAAACTTATCGTCTCTACAAACGTATACGCAACAAGCTGTTGTAAATCCTCAAACACATAGTCTCTCGAACCAGAAACTCTTTTTCCATTCTTCAAAAAACTCAAGGTATCATTAACAATGTTTGAAACCAAATCATTTCCCCCACAGTAGACCCTAGTGCTTGAAATAGCTTTGAGAACAGCATCCTCACTATACCCACAATCCATAATCTGATTCATTGCACTACGGAAGAGGGTAAGCAAATTTGATGATAATAGTTCTTCGAGTTGACAAGCAAACGGATCATCCCATCCTAAAGATTCAGACTCTTCCACTTTCAACAGCCCATTCGAGTCATTATCACAAAAAGAGTTTTGAGACTTCAGTGAATGCAACTCATATCGAGGGAATTCAGTCAAAAGTTCAGTATTTTGTGAAGAAGGATCAGCTAACTTTCTCTTATTTTTCCTTCCTTTCTCTTGTGATGGCGACACTGAAGACACTCCCACTTTGCCACCACTGAGAGCATCACACTCATTCATTTCTGCTTGCTTCTGAACCATTAAGCAATGATATTCCTGAGATTATGAATGTTTTAAGCTAATAAGAGACAGAGACAACAATTAAAAAAAAAAAAATCATTCATACACCATATCTCTTGTGAAAGATTTAATAAAAAAAACAAAGGAAGCTTTAAGATAATGCAAACGCAGAGAGACGATTCTCAATTTCCAGTAGCATACTTGAAGAAAACATCAATACAATCGTTGAAATTCCAAGTAATTTCTAATCATTACAGTTTCCCCAGGGAGACACACATAAAATTTCTCAAAAATAGCAGCTCAATCGGAATGAAATTGAATCTAAATCTTCTGATCATTCAACCAAAACAAAAAAAAACATGGAGTCGTAACCTGACGGGAAACGGCGGGGGACGGTGGAAGCGAAACCGCGGGAACAAAAGACGATCCGAAGAGATTCGAGCAAATAGTGAGATCGATGAATATTTATTATATATGCAGAGAAGAGAAGAAGTGTGTGGTGTGGGAAGAAGATGAAGGAGCCGAGTATAAGTTGATCGTGAGAGCTATTCTTTGGTGTCAAAGATGGTTGGTTGGGTCACTGGGTTGGTTCTGGAAGTTCTAATATTACTGATTTGCCCCTGAGGATATTTTAGTCATTACTGGTTTTAGTACCATTTGATTGTTCTCCGGTTTTGGTTCGGTTCGATTCGATTCGATTCTTACCGTCATCAGAAACCAGAATTTTGACTTTGATAGTCATATACAATAGAGAACTGATCTACCCAATTTGAACTTGTTAATCACAATTTCACTGTAATCATTTAATTAAGTATGCGTTATGTGAACATATTTGTTTAGGATTTGATTACATCGTCTAATTGGATTTCAATTTTTAAAATCGTGTTACAGTCGGTAAATATATTCAAATAACATTTAACCGGTTTAATGATGTATGAAAAAATTGTTAACGATTAAGCAAGTTCATGTAATTAAATGGATTAGTTAGTTGTCTATGACATATAGTAACGAGATCAAACGTCTGAAATATCCAGTACATGTGGAAGGAATTACAGTGAAAATTTTAAGATTCATATAATAACTGATTTTGGTTTGATTTTTTTTTTTTCATAATTTTAAAACCAACTCAATTTCGATCCACATTCATTTGATTTAGGTTCGATCCAGTTATCTTTAACCATATACTGATAATGATCCAGCGGTTAAATTAAGCATTCTTGAAATGAAAAATCAATATCCAATCCATTAACCCGATGATTTGACAGATTATCTGTCTTCTTCCCTAATTAACCAATTCACTTTAGAGTAAATTATGAGTAATACCACCCTCCATCTCTAATCTTGTAATAAATACCACCCTTTCATCCGAGTGGATCTACCATACATTCTTTTTTGTCATTTAGTGATACGAATTTACCAAAAGAACCTCTGATATCGTTGACCCAAAATTATAGACAAGGGCAAAATGGTCTTTTTTACGCGGTCAATGTCTCGAAAATCTCAAAGTGGTATTTCTCATAAACACAAAAAAAAAGTGGTATTTTCAAAAAAAGAAAATTGTCATTTAATACCCAAACTTTCCGCGTTTCGCAATTTTAAACCCAGACTCTAGTTTTCTCATTTAAATACATGGACTATTTTTCAATTATCGAAATTAAACCCCAATTTTTGAATTTTTTCCTAATTTAAACACCCCATTAAGTCACTTTTAATCTGTTAACTTGACGTTAAAATGGTGTTACTTTTCCGTTAATTAAAACGGTGCGTTCTGACTTCTTCGTTAAAAAGTGTTGTTTAACAAACAAACTTTTCCTATTTCGCAATTTTAAAGTTATACTCTAGCTTCCTCTATTTAAATACATGGACTATTTTTCAATTATCAAAATTAAACCCCAATTTTTGAATTTTTCCCTAATTACATGGACTATTTTTCAATTATCAAAATTAAACCCCAATTTTTGAATTTTTCCCTAATTTAAACACCTCGTTAAGTCATTTTTAATATATTTTTTTCATTTATAGAACAAATCAATCTAATATGTAAAAAAAATCTATATAAAATCAATCCTAAACAACGAACAAAAATCTACAGAAACAATAATATTCACAATAATTTTTTCGAGCTAATAACTTTTTTCTGTTAAATCCACCAAAAAACAATTGTTGGTAATAGCACACATTATTTTTTCTAGTAATCATAATATTTTTAGGGTATACCACAATTTTAAAAAAATTATCGTTCTGGTTTTTATTACCATACCATGGGCTAGAAAAGACTCGTTTACTCTCGTCCACGTCCACGCTTTACTTATCACATTCCTGATTATCGCGCTAATAAGAGTTTTTGGTAATTTTGTCTCGCATACGGTAATCGAAAACCGTGGCGTGGTATTTCTGGTGAAGTCTAGATTTATTATATTTCTGATAAAAAAATGTGATTTTCCTAAAAAATAATTCATATTTTTATTAGTTTAGCCTATATTTTGTCATTAATTAGCACAATATTTTTTCAAGCAATTGTAATATTCAGGCAAATAAAATATATATTTACAGTTTGAAGATTTTGTCAATTGTCACATTTTTTTTGTATCAACATAAAAATGGCTTAACGAGATGTTTTAATTAGGGAAAATTTAAAATTTTGCCGACCAAAAAAAAAAATTAGGGAAAATTTCAAAAATTGGGGTTTAATTTTGATAATTGGAAAATAGTCCATGTAGGGAAAATTTCAAAAATTGGGGTTTAATTTTGATAATTGGAAAATAGTCCATGTATTTAAATGGGTTAATACATGGAGAAGGTAGAGTCTGTTTAAAATTGTAAAACGGAAAAAGCATGTGTATTAAATAACAATTTTTAATGAAGAAACCAAAATACACCGTTTTAATTAACGGGAACAGTAACACCGTTTTAACGTCAACAGAATAAAAGTGACTTAACGGGATGTTTAAATTAGAGAAAAATTCATAAATTGGGGTTTAATTTCGATAATTGAAAAATAGTATATGTATTTAAATATTGGGGTTTAATTTCGATAATTGAAAAATAGTATATGTATTTAAATGGAGAAGCTAGAATCTGGGTCTAAAATTGCGAAACGCAGAAAGTTCGTATATTAAATGACATTTTTCCCAAAAAATAAACCCTTACAATACCCCTGCGTTTTATTCTACGATGCAATTTTCGGATGTCTGATCTTGAAGCCGAGGCACCAGAGCTTCAAGAGGCTTTTGAAGTTATGGTCTCCGATTTGAAGATGAAACACTTTGGTTTAGTATCCGAGGTACCATTTCTGTAGAACATTTTAAACTGTTCAGATTGTGTTTAACACTTTGGTTTAGTTAACGACGCAGCTTAGTGCAGAGAGTACTCACCTCAGCTCTATATCTTAGAGACTCGATAGCATTTTTGGTCAACAAAGGAAAGGGTGTGATAGTATCACTATCCTTGTTTGTGTCGTTTGCTAAGAAGGACTTTATATCTTCAAAACCTTCCATCTCATCAGGGGAAACCTGTGGCAAATATAGCAGAGCATTAGGGTTGCAACATTTAAAGAGATCATGCCAAGAAAATGGCATTACTAGATAAGAAACTTACAAGAGAAACAGAAGAACCGCTGCTATATGCTCTCCCTGTACGCCCAATTCGATGAATATATCCATTAACACTTTGAGGCATATCAAAGTTTATGACCTGTGCATGAAAAGAAGGTTAAGAATCTAGGAAATGAAAACAAGAAAATTCAATTAAGATCCCTATCAGCCAAGATTTCAGAAAAGATAAAGAAAAGAAAATCCCTTGAGCTAAC
>CM071721.1:8972099-8988084 GCA_036630335.1 Physaria fendleri | reverse complement strand
GCTGATGTTATTAATCCATAATTTCTTTGTGTAAAGTGGATGTTAATCTTTTTTGGGCATCATTAATTACTGTAGATGACTGATGAACTGCGTACAACTAAGAAAGAAATCGATCAGTTGAAGGGGGAAATAGAATCTAGCAAAAGCCACATGTTCCAGGTACTTCTTGAATTGGCTAAGTTAGTTTTGTTTTCTTATGATCCTGCACAAAAAAAGCACAAACTCAAAATCTAATTTCTCTTTTGGTGTAAAACAGTTAACAGTAAGGGTATTTTGTGAAAGTGAGTGAAACAGTTAACAGTAAGGGCTTTTAGATATTTTGATTGTCCAACTCGTCATCTATATGCAGAGCCTATAATCCTATGGTGCGAAACAAATGAATGATGATAATGATACTATAATATGAATTATAGCCGTTGGTAATTCATAATTCACGAATATAGTAAAATTGAGGATCACAAAAAGTCTTTGTTCCGTCGCTTTATGCTCAGATTCTGTCTCCTCAGGTCCGCTCCACCACCAACCACCACCAAGAATATTTTTTCCTGGAGACAAAAGTGACTTCCGCAGTTCCCATGTCTACTTTCGTGTAATATTAAATTATTAAAAAAATTATTGATGACTCATTCTTGCAGTATCTACATAAATCGTTGTCGTTTCACTGACTATGTCCACAACCACATAAACCATCTCATTTATTAATCCCTACTTAAGAGTAAACCACAAAGATCATTACATAGTATAATTTAGTCAATTAAATGACACAACAAACTAAATTTATTATGTTTAGATATTTCAAGTAAATTCTCATGTTTTTCAAAAGGGAATTTATCAAAATTGTATTATGTGACTAAATTATTGCGACATATATCGTACTAGGAATATTTTTGCTGTTTGATTTTTATATAAAACAAACAATTAAATATTTATTAATCAAAACCAAAAAATTAATTTATTTTGTTTATAAAAGAGGAGAGCACACATATAATGGTTATGTCGGTAAAACCCACTCACTTCACACTCTCCACTCCTTCAATGGCTTCCACCATCATCGCTCTTCTTCTTCTCTCTCTCTTTTCTCCGTTCATCTCCTTCGTAACTTCTCAAGATCTCGCGAAAACCTTCATTTTCCGCATCGATGGTGGATCTATGCCGTCTATTTTCCCTACACACTACCATTGGTACAGTACCGAGTTCGCAGAAGAATCTCGAATCCTCCACGTTTACCACACAGTCTTCCACGGTTTCTCAGCCGTAGTTACTCCTGATGAAGCTAATAACCTCCGTAACCACCCGGCGGTTCTCGCTGTTTTTGAAGATAAACGTCGTGAGCTACACACTACTCGTTCTCCTCAATTTTTAGGTTTACAGAATCAGAAAGGACTCTGGACTGAATCTGATTACGGATCAGATGTAATCATCGGTGTATTCGATACTGGAATCTGGCCTGAACGAAGAAGTTTCTCAGATCTGCTGTTTTTGAAGATAAACGTCGTGAGCTACACACTACTCGTTCTCCTCAATTTTTAGGTTTACAGAATCAGAAAGGACTCTGGACTGAATCTGATTACGGATCAGATGTAATCATCGGTGTATTCGATACTGGAATCTGGCCTGAACGAAGAAGTTTCTCAGATCTTAATCTAGGTCCGATTCCGAAGCGGTGGAGAGGAGTTTGTGAATCTGGAGCTAGATTTGGACCTAAGAACTGTAATCGGAAAATTATCGGAGCTAGATTCTTCGCTAAAGGACAACAAGCTGCTGTAATCGGAGGAATTAACAGACATGGTACTCATACTTCTTCAACCGCCGCTGGTCGTTACGCTTTTAAAGCGAGTATGTCAGGTTATGCTTCCGGTGTAGCTAAAGGTGTTGCTCCTAAAGCTCGTATCGCCGCTTATAAAGTTTGTTGGAAAGATGCTGGTTGTCTCGATTCAGATATTCTCTCGGCCTTTGATGCTGCCGTTAGAGACGGTGTTGATATAATTTCGATCTCAATCGGTGGTGGTGATGGGATTACTTCGCCGTATTACCTCGATCCAATCGCTATTGGCTCGTACGGTGCTGCTTCTAAAGGTATCTTCGTCTCTTCTTCCGCTGGTAACGAAGGACCTAATGGTATGTCAGTTACAAACCTCGCGCCTTGGGTAACTACCGTTGGTGCTAGCACAATCGATCGTGATTTCCCAGCGGATGCGATTCTTGGAGATGGACATCGACTTAGAGGTGTTTCTCTTTACGCTGGTGTGCCGTTAAACGGTCGTATGTTTCCGGTGGTTTATCCTGGGAACTCAGGAATGTCATCGGCGTCTCTATGTTTATCCTGGGAACTCAGGAATGTCATCGGCGTCTCTATGTATGGAGAATACTCTAAATCCAAGACATGTGAGGGGTAAAATAGTAATTTGTGATAGAGGAAGCAGTCCACGTGTAGCGAAGGGATTGGTGGTGAAGAAAGCTGGCGGTGTAGGGATGATTCTGGCGAACGGAGCATCTAACGGTGAAGGATTAGTCGGAGATGCTCATCTAATCCCAGCTTGCGCCGTTGGATCAAACGAAGGAGATAGAATCAAAGCTTATGCTTCTACACATCCAAATCCAATTGCTTCGATCGATTTCAGAGGGACTATAGTTGGAATCAAACCTGCTCCTGTTATTGCTTCTTTCTCAGGGAGAGGACCAAACGGATTAAATCCGGATCTTCTAAAACCCGATTTAATCGCTCCCGGTGTTAACATCCTCGCCGCGTGGACCGATGCCGTTGGACCTACCGGATTACCATCAGATCCGAGAAAAACCGAATTTAACATCCTCTCCGGTACTTCAATGGCTTGTCCTCACGTTAGTGGTGCTGCGGCGCTTCTTAAATCCGCTCATCCGAATTGGAGCCCCGCCGCGATTAGATCGGCTATGATGACGACGGGGAACATCGTAGATAACACTAATCGTTCGTTGGTTGATGAATCCACCGGGAAAACAGCTACTCCTTATGATCCCGATTTAATCGCTCCCGGAGTTAACATCCTCGCCGCATGGACCGATGCTGTTGGACCTACCGGATTACCGTCGGATCCGAGAAAAACTGAATTTAACATCCTCTCCGGTACTTCAATGGCTTGTCCTCACGTTAGTGGTGCGGCGGCGCTTCTTAAATCCGCTCATCCGAATTGGAGCCCCGCCGCGATTAGATCCGCTATGATGACGACGGGGAATATAGTCGATAACACTAACCGTTCTTTAGTCGATGAATCCACTGGAAAAACAGCTACTCCTTATGATTACGGTTCGGGTCATTTAAATTTGGGTCGGGCTATGGATCCGGGTCTTGTTTACGATATAACAAACGATGATTACATTACGTTCCTTTGCTCCATCGGGTATGGACCAAAGACGATTCAAGTAATCACTAGAACTCCGGTGAGATGTCCGACGATGAGAAAACCATCACCGGGGAATTTGAATTACCCTTCAATCACAGCAGTGTTCCCTACTTCAAGAAGAGGATTAGTGACTAAAACCGTAATACGAACAGCCACAAATGTGGGTCAACCCGAAGCGGTGTATCGGGCTAGAATTGAGTCACCAAGAGGAGTTACAATAACGGTGAAACCACCAAGGCTTGTGTTTAATTCGTCCGTTAAGAGACGGAGCTATGCGGTTACAGTGACAGTTGATACAAGAAGAGTGGTGTTGGGTGAAACAGGTGCTGTGTTTGGTTCGGTCACGTGGTTTGATGGTGGGAGACACGTGGTTCGGAGTCCTATTGTGGTGACTCAAATGGACTCGTTGTGAAATTAATATATTATGTGGTCATGACTTATGATCTTTGTTTAAATCCTTATTGTGAGGTGTAGCAATAACTAGAATTTTGTGTTAGTTTTTATTTTTCTTTATTCGAATGTTTTTGTGTTTATCTGTTTACTAATGAAATATATTTTCAAGAGAACACTTAGTCTTGTTTATATGTTGAATTATTGATATAGAACAAATCAAGACCCCAGATATTTTTTAAGAGACATTATGATGATAGAAGATGATTGAGTTCGACATGGGAAAGAGATAAAGATTTATATGAATGCTTTGACGTTTGTTTTGAGTCCCCACACCTTTAGAATTATTATAAGCAACAAAAATTAGCAGTGAGGACCCATTTTTTTAACTAGGCTTTATAACCTTTAGAATTATTATAAGCAACAAAAATTAGCAGTGAGGACCCATTTTTTTAACTAGGCTTTATAAATAGATTTTTGTAGGATCTTGTAAAAATCATTAGACTGTATGTAGTAGCTAGGGATGACCAAAAGTAACTGGACTCGAATCGAACCGAAAAGATAGGAATCGAAATTGAATCGAATTCTTTAAATATCCGAATGGGTTTTAAATTTTAAGAACCAAAAATCCGGAATCGAACCCGACCCGAACCGAACCGAGAACCGAATAGGTAATTCGAAATATCCGAAATATTTTATTAATTAACATTTTTTTAGGTATCTTAGTTATTAGTTATAATACTAATTATTTATATAAGATATTTTTAATTTTTTTGTTTATATTTGGTTATTTTATAAGATATTTTTAATTTTTTTGTTTATATTTGGTTATTTTATCATCATATTGACGTTCAAATCTAATAATTTTAATATATTTTAAATTTTTTTTTTAATATAATTTTTATTTATATAGATAATTACGGGTATAAGTAACCACAAAACCCGAACCGAATAGAAACGCTTCTTGTTTTGGTTACTATTTGAGATCATTTTTTAAGTAACCAAATATTTCAGATAATTTCGAATAATACCCGAATCAAACCGAACCGAGATGGAACCGAACTGAAATTATCCGAAATAATTTCGGTTTCTAATAGAAAACCAAAAAAACCGAACCGAAATGGAACCGAAGAACCGAATGCCCATGCCTAGTAGTAGCTATACACCAGACTAGTAAAAGCTCTAATTACATCAGATTCTACATAATCTATTACTACTAGATTCATGTAAGATATAATCTCTTACACAAATCACAAGTGTAAAAGATTAAATCTTCATAGTACCTTTTTTATTTGGGAAAATAGTATATGCTATAGTTATGAAATTTATTTGAGTAGTAGTGCATATAAAGCATGGTTGAAGCAGAAATATCACAAGTGAAATGCATACACAATTGGGAAATGACCTAATTTTGTAGTCAAATAAATGAAAATCTCATTTCAGTACATACCCCATGCCAATATCAGCAACCAACTAACTATTTGATATTTTTTGGGTCATACAAAAATAATCTTCATCTCTCATGCAATCTATCATATGAATCCTTCAATTACTATTCATACGTATGAATTATAATTTGAAAATATATAAACCAAATCAAATGCTTTATTTGTCTTTGCATAACCTTCTCAGTTCATAAATTTTGTCCGGAAGGTCGTGGCACGTTGGTTGGATACGGGATCGGGTGGCCAACACCATCCGGGTTCGATTCCCCGCCAGCGCGAACTACCACATGATTTTCTCGGGAAATCTGGGCTTGGGCATAGGTGGATACCACCATTCAGGTTCACAGCAGTTAAACTAGTAGTCCAATAACAGGCGATCTGGCTATCCACAGACCAATAGAATACAGAGGACCCTTCTTAAGTGGAGGCCTAGGCGTGAACTTCGGTTCGGTGGGTTAGTCGGTCCACGCTAAATGGTCCGGCTTCGGTTCGGTGGGTTAGTCGGTCCACGCTAAATGGTCCGGATACTGGGTTACAAAAAAAAAAAACTTCTCAATTCTCACCATGTGGAGTCTTTTAAAAGATAACAAAAATCCAATGGTTTTTTTTGGGTGGGACGAAGATTATAAGTTGTGTGGACCATAGACTAGTAACATTGGGGTCCTTATTATTCACAAACTAAAATTTGTCAACTGTAAAAGTTGTAAGCTTTTGAGGAAAGGTGTTTGTTCTTCTGCAATTGATTATGAATTTAAACCTAACAAAAAGTACAATTAGATTGAAATTTTAAACCTAACAAAAAGTACAATTAGATTGAAATTTAACTTGTTATACATAAAGTAGTGTCTCAATATAAATAGAAAAGTGAATTGAAAGTTTGAAAATTTGAAATGATGGATCGGATTAAACGGGTTTTAAAAGAATTTAATGTTAATGTTTCTTATCAATAGACAGTAAGTACAATTATTCATCATTTCGACGTGAAATGTAGCTAGGTTTTTATGACCTTTACAGGAAAATTAAAAATAAATTGCTCTCGTTGAGAGTCGAACTCAAGACCTCCCGCTTACTAAACGGGTGCTCTAACCAACTGAGCAGAGTCGAACTCAAGACCTCCCGCTTACTAAACGGGTGCTCTAACCAACTGAGCTACGAGAGCTTTTGTAACTGTCTTGTAAAGTTATACAAAAATAGAGGATATACCTTTCGTTCAAACCTGGTTAAGTTTAGAAAGACAAAGCTGTGGACATTCAAGAGATATACAGCAACCTACTTGCTTTAAACACTTAACTACATTGGAACTGTGTTTTGTAATCAGACCATTACAATTCTATAAAGACAAAGAAAAACAAAACAGAGAGAATCTCACAGGAATGGAACTAGATGTGTGTTTTTAGGTTGTCTTTAGTTATCTTTCTTCATCCCATTTGTCTTCAGGAATCTCCCCAGAATCAGCAATCACAACCTATTAAGAGACCATCAAAATGATAACGAGAGAGTAAAGAACAGTTTCCTGTCTCTTTCCCATGTGGTGCTTGTAACTGAACCTTGTAACAGAGTGATATTTATAGATACAACAGATTAGAAGACCAAAGAGACAGTCAAAAGAAATGATCGAGAAGAACAATGTATGTGAGAACATTCTATGAACAGAGAATATGATGACAAAGAGGAGATATTGAGTCAAAGTGCAATGAACACGAACAGCCAAAAAGGGTAAACCAACAGGTCTTTTGGTGTGATTTTTCTACAATAGCTTCGTCGTTTCTTTGATAATCAACTCGAAACCTTTTGCTGGGCGAGAGGATTGGCCTCTTTCCTCTTTGGATATTGCTTGTAGTATTTTCAAGACCTCCACGACGATAGTCTCAACGAAATCCTTCTCCAATATGTTGCTACATTTGTTAAGAAAAAGGTCATCATAAAATGTTGTAGGCATAACATTTCCGAGGAACTAGTAAGAGTACTTACATAAATGTTGAAATTTATCAAAATTTAGTTTAGATGTTACATATTTCTTTCATCCCTCAACAAAATATAGAATCAAAAGTATGATACGTACCTTGTTTCATCCAAAGTCAGGGCAAATATATGGGAGACAAAACTAATTGCCTCTTTCCATCGCTTTATCAGAGGTTTATCAGACGCATACATGTACTTTTGATCTCTGAAATAGTCACCAAACTTTCCTTTGAGTCTTTTCACATCACTTGGAGTCACCTTGAAGAAGATGGGAAGCACCTTGTGATAGAGAATAAATATATTATTCGCCGAGTTAGTAATATGTGTCGATAATATGTACCTTCAATAGCAATAAATCTTAACTCAATTTGCTTCCCTAAATGAGTGGTATGTAGATCACACCTTGAGCAGGCCTTTCTGGGCACATTCTGTAATCTTCACAAGCTCGTTTAAGCACCATTTTGATTCAGTGTACCTGCTCGAAAATACAACTATAGCTATTCCAGAATCCTCGATCCTCTTGAAAAGATTGTTGAGGTCTTCACCTCTTCGCTCCTGATAATCTATGAAGACGTTGATTCCACTTCTTTTAAGTGCATCAACGAGATAGCCGACAAAACTGTTGCGACGTTGATTCCACTTCTTTTAAGTGCATCAACGAGATAGCCGACAAAACTGTTGCGCAGCTCATCTCCGCGGTAATTGATGAAAACTTGAACTTGTGGTGCCTTTGCTTTAACTTCCATTAGCGAATTGGTGATAGTTCTTTCTCTTCTTGCATCAGCTTCGACAATCTCATTTCTCTTTAATCTTGGTAGTATGTTTTCCCATTCTTGTTTGGACATTCCCTGCACAACAGAGGCTAGAAGCTTCAATTTTGAAGGGATGGTACCAGCAAGAGCCACAACTTCCCAAGAAATCTCTTCGAAACCATCATCTGGTTGCTTTTGTCCAAAGGCATGAATACAAAAGATTTGAAAAGCCTCGTCCCATGACGGACAGTTCACTTTGTAAACATGATTGATCATACACTCTTTCAGAAGGCTTAGATTTTCTGTTACTACAATAATCCGGCTTCCATAACCAAACCCTTGAATTTCTTTCATTAAGGCATTTAGATGTAACAGATCCGCATCATCAAGAACAAGAATCACTTTCTTGTCCTTCAGTTGTTCTTTTTCCATTCCTAAATTAGAAATCATTTCTCTTTGTAGTCGCAGTTGTGCATCGTAATCATCCAAACAAGGTCTTGGATAAGATCTTTTGGTATCGACCATGAATGTAGCAAGTTGGAATCTATGAGAGATTTGGTTATACAAAACTTTGGCGATGGTTGTCTTACCAATCCCAGGCGGTCCCCAAATTCCTACCATCCTTACTTCATCTAAATCTAGGCGTAACAACTTTTGTATCATTTCCATATGAGCTCTCATCCCAACTTCATCGTCACTATCTATATCTATATATGGTGGGTAGCGCTGCAACAAGTATGAAACTTCGGTGGCTATTTTTTCGATCAAATCAGCATCGTTGGTCCTAACATTGGTGGATGTCAGTTAAACCCTTTAATTAGTCTATTCATGAAAATCACATCCTATATCTATTCTCTGTTAGAATCTCACATCCAAAACACAAAAGACTAACACTAATACATTGAACTATTTGGGTCAGTCCAAACATTGCGAGTTAGTTTCGATTTGGAAGTCAATAATCCCTACCATAACGTCAAAACCAAACAGAGTGACCAAAACGAATTTATTGTTGATCTAAAAATGGGATTCAGTTCCAAATAGACTAGAAGAAAAAATCATTTCAAGGGTGCGTTAGAATCTTACTTTATAAATGGATTAACAGTAGTATATATTAGTTATTTACTTTATAAATGGATTAACAGTAGTATATATTAGTTATTTCGCCAATTAATTTTGAATTTGAAGCACATAATCCCTTGATACTTTTTAAAAGCTACAAAATAAACTCTACTAAGTATAAATATGAATTAAGGAGATAAGAAATCAAGAGGACAAACCAGCTATGAGAATATACTCCGGTTATGTTGGCCATATCATGCAAATCTTTTCTCCATCTCCCAATACGCTCTTTTGTTTTTCCTTTACAAGTATCTTTAAAGTTCTCTCCAAAAACTCCAATTTGTTTTCTTACATGAGCTTCTTCCACTCCATAGAAAACGGGCAACACTCTCTGTCCCAACTCTTCCCTGTCTTCCCTGAGCTTCTTCCACTCCATAGAAAACGGGCAACACTCTCTGTCCCAACTCTTCCCTGCATTTCATGATCTCCACCAACTCATCAAGACACCATGGCGAAGAAGCATAGTTCCTTGAGAAGATAACAATCGCCATCACTGATCCTCTGATACCTTCTATGACATTGAGATTTGGACAGCGCGACATACGCATCTCAGTAGTATCATCTATGAATGGAATGATTCCCTTTCTTGTTAACGATCGCAATATGAGAGAATACAAGGTTTTTTTGACATCTTGTCCATTATAGCTTGGAAAGACATGGTGTTTCCAAATCCGAGACAAAGAAGTTGGAGGAGATGGAAGAGATGAAGAAGAAGAATCCATTAGAATGGTGAAAGATGAAGCAAGATCCTAGATCGATTGAGGACGGATTATAACAGCGGCTCTCTGCGAATAAATATAGCCCGTTGACCACTATATCTGCACATAGGATGTTTCCGAGGAAATATAATAAGATGTCGTGGAAGATGTTGCCAAAGACAAAGTCATTGTCCCTATGCTTCCACCAAGCATTAGATTTCTCGAAAGCCATATAATAATGATAAAGTCAAGTATGACCATAAATCAAACGAGAGAGAGAAAACAAATCAGAGAGAGAATCTCACAAGAATAGAACCAAATGTTCTTAAGTTGTCTTTGGTCATCTCATATCAAGCCATTTGTCTTTAGGAATCTCTCCAGAATCAGCAATCACAACTTTCTTCCTTGGTTTGCCATTGTAAGTTCCAGCTCCACCTTCAGTTGCAAATACATTGTCCATTCCTTGTATCACCTTCCCCATCGCCACATGTTCTCCTTCCAACCTGTTCACCACATTCTCACAATCATCAAATTTTACTTCTAATTCAAATGTGGTCTGAATTCAAATGTTAATTGTAGAGTCGAATTCTATTACATAATCTTGTCTAGTCACAGGACTTTCCCAAGAACAAAAAGGAAAAGTGAGTGTGTCCTGTCATGTGTAAGAAAAAGGGAGCATGACGGGTATGATGAGAGTAGAGCTTACCAGCTAGCTTTAATAGTTGTGATAAAGAACTGGGAGCCATTAGAATCAGGTCCTGTATTAGCCATTGCTACAACACCTACACATACAAACTCATTTTCCTATATGACCTAAAAGAAAACATATATTAGTTTTTCCCTTATCTCCTGTACAGAAAAAGCCAAAGAAATCTAACATTAGAAACTATCTAAAACATTAAACCATATCCTCCTGAGATTTGTATTTAAGATGCTGAAGACATACCTACAGTTTTGGGTACAACAGTGCCATAGAGTCCAATAACAATCCTGCCTACAGTGTTGAATCACAGAAACTAAAATCAACAGAAGTTGAAGGAAACGAGATCTCTTTGCTCATCTTCGTTCTTATTCTTCTTCTCCCTTGTTCTTATCCTTAAGAATTTATCACACAGAACTCGATCTCAAGAAGAGGGAGATAAAAAATTAGAAACTTTACTCCTGTTAGATCTCTCACTGTCTCTGTCTCACTATTTCTATGCAATGGGAATCACAAAACTTGTATCCGGCGTTAAAAATTCCAAAGAATGAAGCTTTAGAAACTAGTAATCGCGTATTTGTGCAATCCTCGCGACAATCAAAAGTTTACTTGGATCGATCTCTGTTCCAAGTTGATTTGTTCTTTATGCTAGTATATGTTAATGGGACTAATTAACGAATAACGAGCCATTGTCTTATATATAATCTAAAAAATCAATAAAGTAGCTTTGACTTACAACATAGTCTACAATGTCTATGAGCATCAGACCAATGTGTATATATATACATACAGCTAGACCAAATGTTGGAGAAGACATAAGAGAACATATCAAAGAATATTCTTACTGAAGATTGAAGCTTTAGATAGATCAATGAAATCCTCTTGATCCTCTAGATTGGTAAAGCTCCAATCTACTCTTAGCTTCTGGTAAAATCTCATCAATAGTTGGTAATCCTCTTGATCCTCTAGATTGGTAAAGCTCCAATCTACTCTTAGCTTCTGGTAAAATCTCATCAATAGTTGGTGCTTCTACCAAATGAGCTTGTTTTGTAGACCATTCAAGAACAACAAGAACCTCTTCTTGAGCTAATGTCTCACTATCTGGTACACTCAAAGCGATATAACAAAGTAGTACCAAAGCAGGGACTTGAACCATTTGTTCTCCAAAGTAAACTAATTGAATCAATATAACAAAGTAGTACCAAAGCAGGGACTTGAACCATTTGTTCTCCAAAGTAAACTAATTGAATCAAATGTTTTGCACCTCCTGCTGCTATGATTGCTTTAGAGTGGTAATCGCGCAAGAAGTTTTCAGTACATGCGAATTTGATAAGTGCTACTGCTGCTTCCATTGAAACTTCTGCTTCTCTTTCATCAAGAAGCTTCACAAGTGGTCCTATGATTCTTGTCTCGGTTGCTCGAAACGTTCTTGAAAGACTACCGATTGATTTGATACACGGGATTAGAAGGTCTGGTATTTCGTTTTCTATCACTTTGAGGAGTTGTTCGACTACAGCTTTTGCAGCAGGAGAGGTTGGTTTGAAAGCTGAGCGTCTTAGTTCTGGGTATTGTTCAGCTACATCAGTGATTTCCATCATTGCTAAAGCTGAATATGATTTGACTTCATCGTCTCCTTTCTCTAATAGAACTGCGAAACAGAGTAATGCTCGAGATTCTGTTATGCTTCTGCATATTTGGAGATTCCCTCTTGAGAGTTGCCATAATGCTCTTGCAGCCATTGCTTTCATCTGAGCTTTAGTGACTGGATCTTCATATTCTCTTCCCTTAATACTTGTCCCCATTAAAGAAACATGAGTTGGATGGTTCCCTCTAGGATTTGAACCACCCTTGGTATGATGATGCTGGTGCTGTTGATTGCTCTGTTTCGTCTGAGTTTTGTTAGTTCCTGAACCTGAACCTGAACCTGAACTTGAACCCTCACCAGAACCCTTCATTGCCAATGTGTTTGTAACTATGTTATGCATCTGGCTCGGTGTTTGATTACTCATAGGATGAGAAATACTGCTTTTTGTCTCGTCTTGCTCATTGTTCTCCTTTGTAGTCTGAGATGGGTTAGTATTACTAGCCATCACTACCGTATGAATCGACGACAGCGTTTGCTTGTTACTCACGATAGCATATTTGCTATGTTCTTGAACCGTCTCAAAAGCTAAATGACTCACAAGGAAACGAATGATGTTGTTCTTATTTGCTATGTTCTTGAACCGTCTCAAAAGCTAAATGACTCACAAGGAAACGAATGATGTTGTTCTGAGCAAAATGATCTTGACACTTAGGATGATTAGAAGCTAATTCAGAAACAGCCCAAGCAACAACTGTTTGAACTTTCATATGACCTTCTTTGAGAATTTTCGCAAACACTTGGCTCGCAAACACTTGGCAGACACCTGCGTTTACAATCTGTTCAACACTCTCTGGATCACGTCCTAATAACCCAATGGCTCTAGCAGCATTCTCTTGACCTTCCATTTTACCTTCTTTAGCAAGCTTTAACAATGGAGGTACACCACCTTCTTCTATAATCAACCTCCCGTATCGATCATTATCACGAGCAAGAGACACGAGGGATCACGTCCTAATAACCCAATGGCTCTAGCAGCATTCTCTTGACCTTCCATTTTACCTTCTTTAGCAAGCTTTAACAATGGAGGTACACCACCTTCTTCTATAATCAACCTCCCGTATCGATCATTATCACGAGCAAGAGACACGAGCGAAGCCGCAGCATCGGATCGTTCCTCGAGAGAGCCTGTAAAGAGAATCGCGACTTGTTCCCAAATCAAACAGAGAATTGGTTCATTAGCTGCGATCGGTGGGAGACCAATAAATTCATCATCACGATCATCTCCTGAAGCGGAAACACGGAGGAGCCAAGAGACATCTCCGATCGAATTCTCTAACTGCATCGTGATTTTCCTAAACGCAGCCGCGGGAATAATCGTGAAAACACGTTTTATCAATCCCGTTGCGCGACATTTTTCTACGAGCGCTAAGGCTTTGAAGAGAACTTGCTCTGTATCGTCTATGATACGACGCGTAGGACGTTCGTAGAGATCGTTGCTCGCACGCGCCGCTTGACGAAGGAGACCGACGAGTTTTTCCGTTTTGGCTTTGACCTCTATACATTCTTGACGGAATGAGTAAGCTTCGTCGGAGGCTTTAATTACCTGATCCGCTAATTGAATCGGTCTAACTAAGATCTGTTTCACGATATCCGCCATGAATTCTCTAACTGCATCGTGATTTTCCTAAACGCAGCCGCGGGAATAATCGTGAAAACACGTTTTATCAATCCCGTTGCGCGACATTTTTCTACGAGCGCTAAGGCTTTGAAGAGAACTTGCTCTGTATCGTCTATGATACGACGCGTAGGACGTTCGTAGAGATCGTTGCTCGCACGCGCCGCTTGACGAAGGAGACCGACGAGTTTTTCCGTTTTGGCTTTGACCTCTATACATTCTTGACGGAATGAGTAAGCTTCGTCGGAGGCTTTAATTACCTGATCCGCTAATTGAATCGGTCTAACTAAGATCTGTTTCACGATATCCGCCATGACTAACAGAATTGAGAGTCTCCTGATTCATTCACCGGAGACGACGACGGAGAGAGAGAAACAGAGATTGAAGAAAAATCAGATATTGGTGAAACGTTAATTTCTCCGGTTTTTACAGGGAAGAAGAAAAGACTCTCCAAAAATAGATTGATTTTTATACAGAAACTGAATATAATTATAGTAACACAAAATTATTCAAATATTTGCGGTTATTTTATATAACGGTCCCGAAATTAGGGTTGAACGTATTACACAGAACCGAACGGTTTCAATTTTTTAGTACTCACAATTTCCGGTTTAGTTTGCTTAATAACCGAATCAAACTTAACTCAATTGAACCAAAATAATTTTAGTATTTGATAGTGCTAAGAGTCAAAATTTGGTTACACTTTAGCAAAACGTAGTAGCTTAAACTGTCTTCTGTTTCTTGTGTTTGGTCGAGCCATCGTTAGAATCTTTGTTATCCTTCTTCTGGCCTCTCTTAGAACCCTGGTTGATTGAAGAAAGCAAAGAACAAAGAAGGATATTAGTACAAATACAGACTAAGTAGATAAAGAAGGAGTTAATTAGATAAGCTTTTACATTGGGGTTGAAGGTTTTGAGTGGGTCATTGCTTTTTCTGGACCGTTTCTTGTTGTTGTGACCACCACCACCTCCACCAGATCTTCTATTGTTGCCCATTGCGGCTCTAGCTAAGCAAAACGTAGTAGCTTAAACTGTCTTCTGTTTCTTGTGTTTGGTCGAGCCATCGTTAGAATCTTTGTTATCCTTCTTCTGGCCTCTCTTAGAACCCTGGTTGATTGAAGAAAGCAAAGAACAAAGAAGGATATTAGTACAAATACAGACTAAGTAGATAAAGAAGGAGTTAATTAGATAAGCTTTTACATTGGGGTTGAAGGTTTTGAGTGGGTCATTGCTTTTTCTGGACCGTTTCTTGTTGTTGTGACCACCACCACCTCCACCAGATCTTCTATTGTTGCCCATTGCGGCTCTAGCTAGCTTCACCATCTTGCTTGCTTCTTGAGTTTTTCGGTCCACTAGATATTCAGGGATGTCCTTTAGATGTGGTGCAGGGGCAGTTTTACTCAGAGGCTTGTCATGTTTTAAGAGATCTAAGTCTCTTGGATTAGCTTCAAAATGAGCTTTTAACCTGAAAAAAGAAATCGAGAAATTAAGAACTCAAGAGAATAAACATAACACAGTTTAAGAACAGTTATGGTCTTTGCTTACTTTTCGGAGTTGATTATCTCATTCCTCAAATCCTGAGCTCGAGATTCTCGAATTGCCATCTTTGTAACACTTTTTGCAACATCCTGCAATGAAATTTGCAACTTTAAATACTTTTCATGTAGTTAACGATGTAAGCAGCTTAGTGCAGAGAGTACTCACCTCAGCTCTATATCTTAGAGACTCGATAGCATTTTTGGTCAACAAAGGAAAGGGTGTGATAATATCACTATCCTTATCTGTGTCGCTTGCTAAGAAGGACTTTATATCTTCAAACCCTTCCATCTCATCAGGAGAAACCTGTGGCAAATATAACAGAGCATTAGACTCGCAAAATTTAAAGAGATCATGCCAATAATTTAGCATTACTAGACAAGAAGCTTACAAGAGAAACAGAAGAACCGCTGCTATATGCTCTCCCTGTACGACCAATTCGATGAATATATCCACTAATACTTTGAGGCATATCAAAGTTTATAACCTGTGCATGAAAATGGTTCTATTGTGATCCCTATAACAGCAAAGATTTAACTGAGCAAAGTCGAGTAGCATACCGTGTGAACTTTTTTGAAATCAATTCCTCTAACGACACTGAACTCAGCATCCAGCTTTGGTTTGTCACGCTTTTTGTTTTTATTGTTCTCCTTGTTATCCCCGCCTTTAGCCTCTTCCTTTTCTTTTTTAGTCTGATTATTATCATCCGTTGCAATCAAGTAATCAAAAAGACCTGCATTGAAT
>CM071721.1:8960331-8971999 GCA_036630335.1 Physaria fendleri | reverse complement strand
CCGCGAGGGGTATTTATGTCACACGAGCTGTCAAAATTACGTACGATAGACGCCTACTTTAAACGACATCGTCTTGGCGGGTTTTTTTGTAATTATCTCGATTTCTCTTGGTCAGAATTGTAAAACCGAGTCAGACCAAAAACAAGCCTCTCTGTCCGTCTATGGCATTTTCGAAAGACAGATTCGAAAATGGCAATTTCATAAACTTTTAGAGCGAAAATGGCATTCTCTATAAAATTCTCAAAAATAAATGCAATAAGACGCGCGTGAAAAGGAAGGGTAATTTGGTCTTTTAGTCGTTTTACTATAACGAGACGAAACAATACAGATGTGAAATTTGTTTCTTCGCATCGTAAAAGTTTCTCCTTACTCTTTTTTGTACTGCTGTAATGGTAATATCGTAAATAGTCGTAACAGAATGGGCAATTGTTAACAGCATTTAATTTAATTCCTTAATTTCTCAAATGCCACCATTTTTCTTCCTCATTATTGTTTTTTTTTTTTTTTTTTTTTTTTTTTTTTTTTTTTTTGCTTCGACTTCATAAATAATTTTTTTTTTAGAAACGAAACCAAAAATTGTTGAGAAAGAGAGAGAAAGAGAGAAGGAGAAGACGAACATTTTGTCAATAGAGAGAGAAAGAGAAGAGAAGACGGAGACAACAATGGCGGAAACAAAGGAGGAGAAAAGGGAGAAAAATGAAGAAGAAGAAGAAAGCGTTAAGCTATTCGTCGGACAAATTCCGAAAAGTATGTCGGAATCTCAACTCTTAACATTGTTTCAAGAGTTCGCTGTCGTTGACGAGGTCAATATCATCAAAGATAAGATCACACGCGCTTCTCGAGGTTTTTTTCCTTTTTATTCACGCTTCTATCTTTGATTTTTGGGATTTCTAAGTTTTTAATTTGAGAATGTGGTTATTTGATTTGAGATTTATTTGAATTTTTGAAACCCTAATTTGATTTTTTTTTTTGCTCTTGATTTTTAGGATGTTGTTTTCTGCTATGTCCATCGAGAGAAGAAGCAGATAAGTTGGTCAATGTTTTGCATAACAAGAAGACTTTGCCTGGGGTAATTTTTTTTTTTTTTTTTTTTTTACAATTTTTTTTATTTTTTTTTAATTAGTAGTATTGTTATTATTATTAAACTTTTTTTTTTTTTTTTGGGAACAGCTTTGTACTTGGTTTAGTTTCTGTTTGATTTCGGAATTGGCAAATTGTGATTTCGTTACATGTTTTGCACGAGGCATTTTTTTTCTGTTTTAGGTGAACATCAATTTCATTTGTCCGAAAAAGAACCTAATCATTCGATTTTTAAGGATTAGTTTGGTGGATTCTTATGACAATGTTCTGAAATAATTTCTTCAAACCCAAGAAACTGGCCCTTGTCCTAATCAAATTAATGCGCTTTTTTTTGTTTTAAGATCATAGCAAAGTGTTAGTTTGATCCTTGTCTTTATGAAATCATGAGAAATCTTTGTCATACTGCATTCTATGACAAACAAAAACTTTGAGAGATATGATTCCATTTTGGTTCTTTGGCCTTTTGTTTCTACCTTTCAAATTGCTTATCAAGCTTTCATCTTTTTTTGCCCAGGCATCAAGTCTATTGCAAGTAAAGTATGCAGATGGCGAATTAGAAAGGCTAGGTAACTCGATTTCAACTGCGATTTTCGTTCTCTGATTTAATCCTCTTTAGTTGTTTGTACCATCGATTTATGGATGTATTGATACTGTAATTTTCAATCCAGAGCATAAGCTATTTGTTGGTATGCTTCCAAAGAATGTTTTAGAAGAGGAAGTTCATTCTTTATTCTCCAAGTATGGGACCATAAAGGATCTACAAATTCTAAGAGGTGCTCTACAAACAAGCAAAGGTTAGTTAAATCTAACAATATGTACTGTCTTTTTGGTGCACTAGTGTATGTTTTACCAAGTTTTGACCTTTTTGTTGTTATTGTTAGGTTGTGCTTTTCTTAAGTACGAGACAAAAGAACAAGCTTGTTCTGCCATGGAAGCCATCAACGGAAAACATAAAATGGAGGTATGATTGCTTTATACATAGTTTCAAAACTTGTTTTTGCTGGTGTGTCAGTATCATCATCATCTTTGTTTCTTGTTAGGGTTCTACTGTTCCTTTAGTTGTCAAATGGGCTGATACAGAAAGAGAGAGACACACAAGACGACTTCAAAAGGCTCAATCTCATTTAGCTAGACTAGCTAACACTGATCCAACAAATCCCTCACTGTTTGGAGCATTACCTATGGGTTATGTTCCACCTTATTCTGGATATGGTTATCATGTAAGTAAATCCTAATTGTTACTTTATTTCAAGCTCTATAACATTTGTCATAATCAATCTTATAATTAGTAACAATTCTTCAATTTCTGTAGCAACCTCCTGGAACATATGGTTACATGCTACCACCAATTCAGAACCAAGCTGCATTTCCCAATATGATTACACAACCAAATCAAGGTAATAACAATACATTGCAAGGAACCTCATCTGACTCTGTGCCGCCTCGTTTGGCCCGTAGAAACTTTCCTATACCTCCTGCAAACTACATGGGTTCTGGTTATTCCCCTGTACGAGGTCTTCCTTTTCCATTGGCTTATCCTAGAGGCATTGTAAGTCCTCGCCCTCTAAGTAGCTCACCTGGAGGATCTATATCAACTGGCGGCATTGGTTCGAGTTCCGGTGTTCAAACCGAAGGTTAGTTTTCAAAACTTAACTATCTTTCTTCTCTCATTCCTTTAGACCTGAAAACGGTTTGTTTTTTCCAGGTCCAGAAGGCGCAAATCTTTTTATATATAACATACCTCGCGAATTCGGAGATCAAGAACTCGGAGCTGCATTTCAACCTTTCGGTACCGTTCTGAGCGCTAAGGTTTTTGTAGACAAAGTAACTGGTGTTAGCAAATGTTTTGGTAAGCTCTCTATACTTTGTCTGATTTTTGATCTTCAAGATTGGTTCATTGTGAAAGTACAAATAAAGCATCACTTTGTTGTTACAGGCTTTGTAAGTTATGACTCACAAGCAGCCGCTGAGAACGCAATTAACATGATGAATGGTCGCCATTTAGGTGGTAAGAAATTGAAAGTTCAGCTTAAGAGAGAAAACAACAATGGCCAACAGAGTAGTAATCCTGCCTTAAATTGGAGACCTTAAAAACAGAAGAAGAAAAAAAAGAACTAAAAAAATTAGGGCAAATGGGTTGACCCGGTTCAAGATTTGGACCAATCTTAAATAGATGCATCTTTGTAAATCCAAATCTCATTTATGGGTCATAGTGTCCATTCAACTCCTAGCTGCAAACCGTATTACCTTTTTTTTTATAATCATTTTTATTTTAATTTGCAAATAACAATTTGTAATTTATGTGTATTATTGAAATTCGTGTAGACATTTTATGAATTTATTAACATTAAAATTCATTGAATTTTTATTAACTTTAACAAACAGACACAAAAGTGAAGAATCTTGAGAGACTTACAGCTTAAGCATGGGGAAGTTGACTTTGATTTAGTTTTAGTCGACTTAATTACATTTAAAGAAACAAAAATACATTTTTTTTTGTCGACATTTACCTTCTTAGTAAAAGTAGTTCTTTATTTTTTTTTGTCATTACATTTTATAAGAAATTACAAGGGAGAAGAGAAGAAGAAACGAGAGAAAGAAGAGAATGTGGGATTCGAATGCGAAAGCCAATTGAGCTACTGAATTCCGAATTCCGACAGTAAAAATAGTTCTATTTGCGTTAAAAAACAAAATAATCAATTTTGAAATTTGGCCTATTTAATAGTAAATAGTTCTATTTGCGTTAAAAAACAAAATAATCAATTTTGAAATTTGGCCTATTTAAAAGTATTTGATTACTTAGGTAAATTACCAATAAGGCTATATAGCTTCAATTAAAAATCTTTGAATGTTCTACAAGAAAATTTCCGGGAAAATGTTAAAATAGAAGTTTTTTTCTTTTTGGTCAAGAAGAAAATTTTTTCTTTAAATTGCTTATTTTGAGTAATGGAAATTACAACTTTCATTTTTTTAAAATCAGTTATAAATTTTTAGCAAATATTTAAGATTATATATAGGATGAGGGGTATTAACGACATTTTCTCGTATAAAGCCGTTGACAAAAGTAGAAGACGAACAAGTACAGCTCAGCGTAAATAAACGAAGAAAACAATTTGTGTTCTCTAAAAATCTGCGCTTTTACACTTATTTTAATTTTTCTTCGCATTTAATTTGGGGAGACAATTAGTCCGCCGTAACTCGCCACCGTTATCCGCCGTGAAGTCTCTGTACTCCTCCGATCTGAAGTTCCTTCATCAGTGCCGTAGTCTTCCTTCTTTGATTTGCTTTCTACTTCTCTTATTCGTTTCTTTTGGTCCCAATTTTTCCAGTAAAATTTGGTTTCTATGGCCTCGAAAACCTGGCTACAACCAGCTCCTCAGTATAAAACCTTAGAAACCTTTTGGGATGATGAAGAAGATGCTCCTGGTCCTAGATGCGCTCATACACTTACAGCTGTTGCAGCTACTAAGACTCATGGTCCTAGACTCATTCTCTTCGGTGGCGCTACTGCTATTGAGGGCGGAAACTCTTCCGTACCTGGTATCAGTAAGTATATTTTCAATTTCCTGATTTGGAAAAAGAATCGTTCTTTTGGTTTGATTTGAAGTTGCTGATTTTGGTTTCTAGGGTTAGCTGGTGTTACCAATTCTGTGCATTCGTATGATATTTTGACTAGGAAGTGGACAAGGTAAAGAAAAATTGGATATTATCTTCAGTGTTCCGATTTTGTTGTTTGATTTCTTGAATAAATCGCATTAGGTGTGATTGAGTTTCCGGAATTGCGCAGGCTTAAACCTGCTGGTGAGCCTCCGTCTCCTAGAGCTGCTCATGCTGCAGCTGCTGTTGGCACCATGGTCGTTTTTCAGGTTATTTATTGATCTACTAATCAGACCATTTATTGTGTCTAGCCAAGGCAAATGTGTTAGTCTTTTGGTCAATTTTATCAATGTCCTTGTATGACACATACTTATGATTTTTCTGAATTAACAGGGTGGCATTGGCCCAGCTGGGCATTCTACTGATGATCTTTATGTCCTTGACATGACTAATGATAAGTTCAAGTGGCACAGGTGAGGTCCCTTGCATATTTCCCAGTTTTGTCTCTTTTTGCTATCTATGTTATTGATTTCAAAAAATGTCATTTAATGTGTGTTCAGGGTGGTGGTTCAAGGGGAGGGTCCTGGCCCTCGGTACGGCCATGTTATGGATTTAGTTTGCCAGAGGTATCTCGTTACAGTCACCGGAAATGATGGTATGAATATGACTGTTTTCATGTTTTGCTTCGACATGGTAACTTCTTAGTTTTCCTTACTATATCCTAACAATTTCTTTTTCCTGTATGTAACAGGGAAACGAGCTCTTTCTGATGCCTGGGCATTGGATACAGCTCAGAAACCTTATGTTTGGCAGCGATTGAACCCAGACGGTGACCGACCAAGTGCTAGAATGTTAGTGATTGAGTTCATTGGAAGAGGTAATGTAGAACATCTGTTTCTTCAACTGAATCCTCATATTTTGGTATCTTTGGATAGGTATGCTACTGGAAGTGCTCGTGCTGATGGCATGTTTTTGCTGTGCGGTGGACGAGATACCTTGGGGGCGGTATATATTTTTTTCTCCATTAATCTCTTGTAAAGAAATTGGCTAGATAAGTTGGGAAATCTCAAATCCTTGGGCTTTACTTATTTTCCTATGTGTTCCAAATCTTATGTTTTCAAGTTTTCGGTCTGCTTTATGAATTCTTGCGTCTTTCCTTATGGTTGGTTTGTCTGCAGCCACTGGGAGATGCTTATGGGTTACTAATGCATAGAAATGGTCAGTGGGAGTGGACTCTGGCTCCAGGTGTAGCTCCTTCTCCAAGATATCAACATGCTGCGGTAAATCAAATCTTGTTCTAGTTTCGAAACATATCTGAAGAGTTAACCAATACTAGTATCAAGGACTGTCGCTTTAGAAACGGATGTTGTCCTTCCAAATGGAACGAAGATGAATGCATTTGATTTAGTTTACCTCATCATGCTATAATTCCAGCCATTGAGGTCTTTGATTGCTTTTCTTATCAGGTTTTTGTTGGTGCAAGATTACATGTCAGTGGCGGTGTCCTCAGAGGAGGCCGCCTAATAGATGCTGAAGCATCTGCTGCAGGTAATGATGATGGTCAGCTATTTCTAACAGGTTTTTCTCCTTCTCCATATTTTATCTTGCTAATTTTCATGGCATCTTTTTTCTCGCAGTGCTTGATACAGCTGCCGGTGTATGGTTGGATAGAAATGGGCAAGTTACTTCTGCACGCGGAAGTAAGGGACAAACTGATCAAGATCCGTCTTTTGAACTTATGCGACGTTGTCGGCATGGTGCTGCATCAGTTGGCATCCGTATCTATGTGCATGGTGGTCTTAGAGGAGGTAAGCCTGATAATTTGCCTTTTATACAGCAAGACGCCTAAGTTTAGTGCAGTACATGTAGTTACATAGTTTCACATTTCATAACATTGTTCAAGTTGATTTTTCTTAGGTTGTTCCTGTAATACGCTTACATTTCTCATAGTTTATGTCTTAAGTCATCTATCTTTTTCTCAGAGTATGATGCTTACGGTAATTTTGTTTCCACACAGATGTGTTGCTTGACGATTTTCTCGTTGCTGAAAATCCAGCACTCCAATCAGACATCAATTCTCCTTTCCTGGCATCGGATAGAACCCAAGAAAGCTCTACTCCCAGGTTTTCTTATGCCGCACGGCCTCCTTCAGGCTCCGAACCAGCCCACCGTCTGTCTGAGGGACTGAGGTCTATATCATTTCTTACACTCTTTTGGTTTGTGCTTGATTGTGTCTAGATTTATGAGCATTACTTATCCTTCTTTTTTTCCTTAACGGTATTAGCTTGGACGAAAATTCTTTGGAGAAATTGACGGAGGCTTCTGCAGCTGAAGCAGAGGTAGCTAGTTCTGTTTGGCTAGCTGCACAATTAGGATCCGTTAGTCGGGATGAAGAACCCTCTACCTCTGATGCCAGCTCGCCAACTGTAGAATCTACTACTGATGGTACTGAAACTGAAGGAGATGTCAGACTTCATCCGAGAGCTGTATGTTATTCCCTAATATTACATTTGTCTCTTTGTTTTTATTTCGTATTATATAAAATGTTTGTTTCATGCCTTAGACACAGATTGCTTAGTTCGAAATACTTCCAAACATAGTTTATGCTTTACCAACTGTTACATTTACACTTCTGCCTATGTAGTTACCATGTTATCTCATTATATAGGTTGTGGTAGCGAAAGAGACGGTTGGAAGTCTAGGCGGCATGGTAAGACAGCTAAGCTTGGATCAGTTTCAGAATGAAAGCCGGCGGATGGTACCTATAAATAATAGCGATGTGCCACAACCCACCAAGAAGTTCACCAGACAGAGGTCTCCTCAAGGCCTCCACAAAAAGGTATCATCATTCTTCTGCAATATTTTCAAGACCTCTTGGACACTGTTACAGTTAATAATATTTACTAATATGTTGTTGATTGCAGGTCATTTCTGCTTTGTTGAGACCTCGAAACTGGAAACCTCCCGGCAATAGGAAGTTTTTCTTGGATTCTTATGAAGTTGGGGAACTTTGTTACGCTGCCGAACAAATATTTATGCATGAACAAACAGTTCTTCAGCTAAAAGCTCCTATCAAAGTCTTTGGCGATCTCCATGGACAATTTGGTGATTTAATGCGGTTGTTTGATGAATATGGATTTCCCTCAACAGCTGGAGACATCACGTAAGTTTAAGCAATCGATTGAAAGATGTTAAATGTTGCTAAAAAATAGTCACTGAACAACTAAACGTCTTTGCGTCAGGTATATTGACTACTTATTTTTGGGAGACTACGTAGACCGGGGACAACACAGCCTAGAGACTATAACTTTGCTGCTTGCATTGAAGGCAAGACAGTGCCTAATTTCGCATACACCCATATTACTAAATCTTGTATCTTGGTTTTATGGTTCTGAGATACTTTTGTGCAGATTGAATATCCCGAGAATGTTCACTTGATTCGTGGAAATCACGAGGCTGCTGACATTAATGCACTGTTTGGTTTCCGTCTTGAATGCATAGAAAGAATGGTACTATCACTCTGCAGAAATAAATACATTGTGTTTGTCTCTAGCTTTTGTACTTAGACTAAGCCTGTTCTGTACTTTTTACCAGGGAGAGAATGATGGTATATGGGCATGGACAAGATTTAATCAACTTTTTAATCATCTCCCGCTCGCAGCACTTATCGAGAATAAGATTATATGTATGCATGGTGGCATTGGGAGGTCAATCAGTTCAGTGGAACAGATCGAGAAGATTGAAAGGCCTATAACAATGGACGCTGGGTCCCTTGTTCTAATGGATTTATTATGGTAATCCAATCTTTTTGACTTCTGCTTTCATATCTATCACTCTTTCTTACATCCCCTATTCAACAATATTACAGGTCTGATCCTACAGAAAATGATAGTATCGAGGGTTTAAGACCAAACGCCAGAGGACCTGGTCTTGTCACGTTTGGGGTAAAACACCTTTTATTCTCTTTAGACTTAGTTTTCGTGTTTCTTGGCGGTCAGTTGCTGAGGGAGTAGTCTTGATACTGCAGCCTGATAGAGTCACAGAATTCTGTAAGAAGAATAAACTACAGCTTATCATTAGAGCTCATGAATGTGTAATGGATGGATTCGAAAGATTTGCTCAGGGACAGTTAATAACGCTTTTCTCGGCCACAAATTACTGCGGTGAGGAACCAAAACTCATCAAAACAACTTCATCTTGTATCTATGTTTTGTAATCTTTGGTTGGTCTGAAATTAAGAAACAAACGTTGTGATACTTTTCTAAATAGGAACTGCGAACAATGCCGGAGCTATATTGGTTGTTGGCAGAGGATTGGTGATTGTTCCTAAGTTGATTCATCCTCTTCCACCTCCCATTTCATCTCCTGAACATTCTCCAGAACGTTCTGGAGACGATGCTTGGATGCAGGTAACAACACTTTTAATACTTTTGTTCCTAGTTGATACAGATCCACACTACCATCATAAGAACACATTCTTTAAAAGAAAACTTGAAATTTGATTCAGCCACAAACCCATATATCCTGACCTTAATGTAAGAGACCGTCTTTGTCTAATTCTGAGTAACATTTGTCCTAAACCAAAAACGCATTGTAGTTATGGAACAATAAACGACATTTTCCTGGCATGCACAAGTAGTGTAGCATGATGTGTTGTTTCAGCCACAAACTGAACAACTCGATCTCAGTAGGTAGTTCATGTAGCCATATATTTTCTTTTAGCTATGGACCATACACTGAACCCTTAAGTACACAATTCATATGATGCAGGAGCTGAATATCCAGAGACCACCGACTCCAACACGAGGCAGACCACAACCAGATTTCGACAGAAGCTCACTTGCGTACATCTGAAAATCTGATTGCATTCCCCAGTTTCTACTTCCCAATACATGAAGTCAAATTGGAACCACCAACAAGTATTGGATTATAGTACAACTCTATACAAGTATAGCACAATTTTATGGTTCAAAAGATGCAGTGTTCATATACTCTCCTTAGCATGTGTTATATATACCCTATATAGTCTATACCACCAGAGAGTAAGAATGGTATAGTACTCTTTAATGTGATCAGTTATATTTTTCTCCTGTGCATGTGAAAAACTCCATGAAAAATCGAAAAAACTTTTAGTTTTTGGGATTGGTCAATACTACAACACAACAAACATGAACTGAATTAAGTTTCAAGTGTTTCAGAGAGCAGCAAAAGCATGGAGAGGGGATTGAGCTCGACGTCCAGCTTCTGAGTGAAAGAAGCGAATAAACTCATCGTGTTCATAAGGTTTGAATAAACGAGGATGATCTTCATCGACAAGCTCTTCAGGTGAATCTATAATAACTCCTGTTTTCGGAACAGAGAACAGTGCAGTCGAATACCTTATCTTCTTCCCCATCATCATAACTCGGTGATGTGGAGATAACACTCTACCATTCAAAAGTGCCTGCATACAACATCACCAAGGATTTATGATTTGTTATTCTCTAATCAGAAATGTGTTTAAGCTTGTTCTTACACTTAAACAATCTCCAGCCATAACGATGAAAGAAGAAGAATCATCATTAGATGGTTTAACTTTGATCCATTTTTCGTCTTTGGTCATAACTTCGAGACCATCAACTTGATGCTGATGAAGTATTGTGACGGTGTTCTTGTCGGTATGAGAACGAAGACCAACCATTGTCTCATCTTCATTAGCATCAAGAGGTGTTGTATACTTCATCATTCTCAGAATATAATCTGTAGAATTAAGATGTTCATCAACATATTTCTCTATCCCAAAACTCTCCATTATCATTCTTCTCACCATCATATCCAGTTCTGATAAATGCTCTGTATACCGATGAATCGCCTCACTATAATTTTAGGACCAAATTAGTTGTTTAAGAGAAGATATAAGTCTAAATTAATGACTTGAGATTCATACCTGATAATACTCTTGTTCTTATGATCAGGTAATAATTGTTGAGTAAACTCGTTGACTTTCTCAAAAACATTAGCATCATCGATCCCAAAACTCTGATAAAGATTATGAGAAAGATAACCATGGAAAGGTTTCGAAGACTTGTTTCTTTGTTTTGTCTGAATCGGCAACTCGAAAAGTTCATCGATGGTTTTATAAATAGTCTTCTGAAGCTCTGTTGATACTTTGTCAAATGAAGCTTCGAAACAACCGTAGTCTTCTAAAGCTTTACGGACATAAGTCTTGACTTCATCCCACTTTGAGTTTCCTGGTTTTAGGGTTTTGTCAGAGAAATTGATTATTGGAAACTGAAAAGAGATTGAAGGAGGGATTGAGTCTGAATCCATTTCTTGATTCTTTGAATTTGGAGTTTTTTTTTGGTTTTATTTAGTGAAAGAAACGTATAAGTTGTAGTAGTTAATATGTCATTACAGATGGTAGTTGACTATCTATTTATTATATAAATAATACTCCTTCCGTTTTTTTTTTTTTTTTTTTTTTAGAAACCAGTGTATATTTCTGAATTGATTTTAGTCAAAAAAAAATTTTTATTTTTTGTTGTGCATTTCTAGCTAAAATTTATATAGCATAAATATATATGTTTATATATATATATATATATATTTGAATTGATTTTAGTCAAACTTTTTATTTTTGTTGTGCATTTCTAGCTATTCTAAACATGGTAGAAATTTGGTCATAAATTTGGTCATATTTATTTTACAAAAATGGTAGAAATGTGGTCATAAATCTCAAGTTCAGTGAACGAATGGTCGGAAAATTCCACCGCTAGCATTACAAATTACTTTTTGACTTTAACAGTTATATGTTTTATTAAAAAAGAAAAGAAAAAAAAGACACATAGACATAAGGGAAGAGTATAAAACCCTAATCCTCGAACGTGTACCGTTGGTCAATCATATTTTTTGACAAGAGGTTCATTGAAACGTTGTGTAAAATAGATTCCATCCTCTCTAGCTATCTATATCCATAAATGATGAATTTCATCACGACTTCCTTTCCACTTAA
>CM071721.1:8943930-8954011 GCA_036630335.1 Physaria fendleri | reverse complement strand
CCGATGACAGACCTCTTATGTCCTCCGCTACTTCCTTGCTCACAGGGGCCACCAATTTTCAAATTCTTCTCAAGGAGCCGCTTGGCTACGTTAAAAACACAAACTAATTAAGATAAAACTGTTATTTTATAATTATATATTATTATTATTATTATCATTACTATTTTGATAAACTATATATTATTATTATTACCGACATGAGGAATTCATTCATTCTGTAGAAGCCACCAGATTGACTTCTTGTGCAAGTCTTGATGTGTATTTTCTTTTTGGCAGGAGTCTTGATGTGTGTAAAAAGATGAAATCATTTTAAGTTTCATTTTCTCCTGAACCTTATGATCATGGTGCAACCCTTGATATACCTTTGGATTCTGGCAAGGATCTTCGAGCTAAAGAGATGGAACTTCAGGCTAAAGAGAAAGAATTAAAGAAGAAAGAGCAGGTGATGATATCTAAGCTAACCTTGAGAACTACATTTTCAAATTGTATTTGATAGTCTTCTTCTTCTTCTTCTCATTGTAATGCAGGAGCTTAAAAGAAAAGAAGTTGCAATAACACAATGTAGACCAACTTTCCTTGAAATGGAGAATGTTCGTGTAATGGCTCAGTCTAATCTTGTTACTTATAAAGGTCCTACAATAATTGCTTGTACTCTTCAAGCAGTTGCAATATTGCTCAAGGAAAGCTTACATTGGGATTGGTTTCTGAACCTGAGCGCCTCGGATTATCCTCTCGTAACACAAGATGGTTAAGTAGTCTCTTATCTTTGAGCTTGTTGTGATGGATTCTCCTTTGAACTTTGTGACTTATAGAACTTTGTGGCATGTAGATTTGTTATATGCCTTCTCAAATCTATCTCGGGATGTCAATTTCATCGAAAATATGCAGCTTACTGGATGGAAACTGTAAGTAAAAGGACGAAAGAGATGAACTGTTGTTACCTAAGACTTATGTTAGAATCTCAAAGACTTGGACTTGTGCAGGAACCAGAGGGCTAAGTCAATCATTGTTGATCCGGGCCTATACCTATCGAAGAAATCAGACATTGCGTGGACTACTCAACATAGATCACTTCCAACAACTTTCAAGCTATTCACAGGTTAGCTTCTTTAACTTCACAATATCCTTTATGTAGGAAAGATTATGAAGATGAGTTTATGTCTTAATTCTCCAGGCTCAGCTTGGATAATGTTAACTCGGTCTTTCCTCGAATACTGCATTCGGGGATGGGATAATTTTCCAAGAACAATACTAATGTACTACACGAATTTCGTATCTTCACCTGAAGGATACTTCCACACAGTGATCTGCAACAGTAAAGAGTTTTTAAACACCGCAATAGGACATGATCTTCACTACATTGCTTGGGACAATCCACCAAAGCAACATCCTAGATCACTCTCCTTGAGAGATTTTGACAATATGGTTAAGAGTAAAGCTCCATTTGCGCGTAAGTTTCACAAGAATGATCCTGTGTTGGATAAGATTGATAAAGAGTTATTGGGACGAACACATAGGTTTTCACCTGGTGGTTGGTGTGTTGGGAGGTCGGATAATGGTGATGATCAGTGTTCTGTACAAGGTGATGACTCTGTGTTGAAACCAGGACCTGGTTCTGAAATGTTGGTGGAGCTTGTTCATATATTGTTGTCTGAGGAATTTAGGACAAAACAGTGTTCTTGAAGTTTAAACAGTGTTCTTGAAGTTTATCTTTAGTATGATCCAAAGTATCATGGCGTTATTATATACTTAACCGTAATTACTAAATAACTAATGGGGGCAGTTTTGTCTTTTTGTAAATAGAGTTATGTCTAGGGTTTCAAGTCTTTGCCCTGTCTCTTGTTATTTAACGCCACCTTCTTCATTTCTCTCTTTCGCTTATTACATTCGTCTCTGTTTATTTGATTATGAGGATCTTAGCTCCAAAAGTTTCTTCTATGATCATTTTAGCCGTTTATAGTTGTAGATTCGTCTTTTTTTCTTATGCTTTTCTGTGTCAGTGATGCTGCTAAATCTCAATTTGGTTTTGTATTGAATTGATGGATTCGGAGGTAAATGATGTTTNTCTGAGATCTTAGATCAATGAAGCATATACGGTAAAAAACATGGTTAAATTTCTTAATATGAGCCAATTTCTTCTAAAGTTTTATGTTTTTTTGGTTGTGTATGTTTTGGCAGTGATGATTAATTCTAACAGCTTGATACGCCAGTTCTGCTTCTGATAATTCTTGATAGAAAAAGCTGTATTCATACCTGAGCCTTTAGTTTTTGTCTTTAATTGTTTTTTTTTGACATTTGGTTCGTTGATGATGATATAATCCAATCTTAAGAGGTTTAGTGGAGCTGAGACCCTGTTTACAGGGAGAACCCCTTGGCAGAAGCTGCAATTTCTATGTCTTCAATGGATTTAACTGAGACTTTTCATCAAATTTATGTTGTTTTGGTTTAATATTTATTGATCTTTTCTTAGTTATGAGATTTACTTGAGTTTAAACTATACACCTGCACTTGTATATTAGTGCTGGTAGTCTGAAAAAACTCATAAATTGTTAGTGTTCTCATCAGCTTTGTCTCTTTGCTATAACCATGAGGCCGTTTGTAGTTGTAGATTCGTTTTTTTTTCTTATGCTTTTCTGTGTCAGTGATGCTGCTAAATCTCAATTTTGTATTGAATTGATGGATTCAGAGGTAAACTTACCCGCGCTTCTGAGATCTTAGATCAATGAAGCATATACGGTAAAAAACATGGTTGAATTTCTTAATATGAGCCAATTTCTTCTAAAGTTTTATGTTTTTTTTTGGTTGTGTATGTTTTGGCAGTGATGATTAATTCTAACAGCTTGATACGCCAGTTCTGCTTCTGATAATTCTTGATAGAAAAAGCTGTATTCATACCTGAGCCTTTAGTTTTTGTCTTTAATTGTTTTTTTTTGACATTTGGTTCGTTGATGATGATATAATCCAATCTTAAGAGGTGTAGTGGAGCTGAGACCCTGTTTACAGGGAGAACCCCTTGGCAGAAGCTGCAATTTCTATGTCTTCAATGGATTTAACTGAGACTTTTCATCAAATTTATGTTGTTTTGGTTTAGTATTTATTGATCTTTTCTTAGTTATGAAATTTACTTGAGTTTAAACTATACACTTGCACTTGTATCTTAGTGCTTGTAGTCTGAAAAAACTCATAAATTGTTAGTGTTCTCATCAGCTTTGTCTCTTTGCTATAACCATGAGGGATCGAACCCGGGTCACCCGCGTGACAGGCGGGAATACTTACCACTATACTACAACGACTTTGATGCTCGTGGGACTACTTAAAATTTCAACAAACCGTAAATCATGGGGTTAATTTCGTCTTTCGCATAGAGATTAGTGACTAGGGTTTTGGAGTGCTATTTAAGGTCTTCGTCCTTGCTTTCACAATGAATCATCTTTAGATTACTCATCTTCTTCTTCCTCCTCTTCAATAGGTTATGGTTGGTTTTTTTTTTATATGTGAAATATATGATTCGCAGGAGCCTCCCGGGCTAATCTGATTACTATAGTACTTGAAGAACTAAGCCCCAAAGCTCCTGCTATATTGATTTTGCCGTTTGTGTTGCAGATTAGCCTTATTCCTTAGGCTTTTCTGTGTCAAAAAAGCGGCTATATCCTCTTATCAAATTCATCTCAAATTTGGTTTCATTTGTCTATAATTTGTCTCAAAGTTTCGATCTTTTAGTTTTCTTAAACATAAAGTTCTGTTTTTTTTGTTGGCGGTGATGATGAATTATAACAGCTTGATACGCCAGTTCTGCTTCAGATAATTCTTGATAGAAAAAGCTGATTCATATCTGAGCCTATACTGTACTGTTTTGTCTTGAGATTTTGTAATTGTCGATGAGGATCTAATCCAATTTTAATGAGGTGTAGTGGAGCTGAGACCCTGTTTTACAGGGAGAACCCCTTAGCAGAAACTGCAATTTCTTTGAGTAGTGGAGCTGAGACCCTGTTTTACAGGGAGAACCCCTTAGCAGAAACTGCAATTTCTTTGACTTTAATGGATTTTGCTGAGACAATTTGTTCAATAATCAAATCACTAATGAATTCTTATTGAGTTTAAACTATACACTTGCACTTTTATATCTTAGTGCTTGTAGTCTGAAAAAACTCAGAAAGTATTAGTGTTCTCATCAGCTTTAATCTCCTTGTAACTATGAGATTTGAGTTAAACAAGAACATTACATTCTCCTCTTCGAAACATACGTTTGTTTTGTTTTTATGGGTATTATTATTATTGTAATAAAAAAACAATTTAATGGAACTATATATTGGTTTGGGCTTGGCCCATTAGGGAACATGTTGTTGGACACAATATTAATATTTATTAAACAGTCAATTCACCGAGGCCCATTACTAGCCAAGCCATAACCATTGTGCCGGGGAATAATGCGTTTCTAGAATTCACCAAGGCCCACTACAGTGAAAAAAAGGAAAAAAAAATAAATGAAGGCCCATTACTGGCCCAAACAATAGCAAATGAGCCGGCTGCCGAGAATCCCAAGGCCCATTACAATAAAAAGCGAATTAGCGCGTGAAAATATAGCGCGTGTAAAATAGTGTAAATATCAAGCCCACGCGCGCACATGGCGCGTTGAGCGCGTGTAGCTAAAAATCGTGAGTTATAACCTTTCCTTTTGGCCTTTTTTTACTAATTTTAGAAATTTTAAGAAACACGGCGCGTGGACAAAGATTTCACTGATATATATATTTTTTTTTTGTGTGGCTATTACACAAGCCTCTCTCACACATGGATTAAAATGGATTATTCTGTAGCACTCTTTCACTTGGGTGACAATAAATAAGTAGTCGGACTTATATTGAATATTAATTTTGTAAAATCTAAATACTAAAATCTAACTTAAAAATTCTCAACACATACTTATATTTTAAATACTAACACCCTAAATTCAAAACCGAAATCCTAAACTTTGAAATCTAAACCCAACATTCTAAACTATAAATTTTAAACTCTCAACTTTAAAATCTAAACCCCAAATTTTAAAACCCAAACTCATTCTAAATTTTAATTTTTAAACCCTAAACATTAAATTCTAAACTTCAAATTCTAAATCCTAAATTTTAAAATCTAAACTCCACATTCTAAACTTTAAATTCTAAACCCTAAACTAAACCCTAAACTTTAAAATCTAAACCCCAAATTCTAAACTTTAAATTCTAAACCCTAAACTTTAAAACCTAAACAACTTTAAATTTTAAACCCTAAACTTTAAACCCTAAACCCCAAATTCAACTTTAAATTCTAAACCCTAAAGTTTAAATTCTAAACCCCAAATTCTAAACTTTAAATTCTAAACCCTAAACTTTAAAATGTAAACCCCAAATTCTTAAATTCTAAATCCTAAACTTTAAAACCTAAACCCCAAATTTTAAACTCTAAACCTCAAATTCTAAATTTAATTTCTAAACCCTAAATTTTAAAACGTAAACCTCAAATTCTAAATTTTAATTTCTAAACCTTAAGCCTAAGTTGTAAACCCGAACTCTAAACTCTAAATCTAAAACTTTAAAACCTATATCCTACATCCTAAATTTCAAACTCAAATCCTAAATCCTAAATTATAAATTATAAAACATGAAGCTAAAACTCCAAAATCTAAATTTTAGATCCTAAATTATAAACCTAAACCCTATTAAACATCAGAGATCAACCACCAATGTCACCAAAATCATGCTCTCAAGCTTCTCATAGACTGATGGTAAATGTCATTTCTGTCGAGAAAAGTTGAAAAATGTTGTGTATCATTGTTTTATCTCCAATTTCACAATGGATTTGAAATGTTCTTTAACACCAAAGCAAGTAATGATTGATGGATCGAAGTGTCAAAACCATCCACTCATACTAATGGCGAGAGAAGTTTCTTCACATAGCATTGTAGGGGCCCATTTAAATCTACCCCTTTTCATATATATCCATCTTGACTTAATATATAGGCTATAAACATTAAAAGCTACATATAAATCTTACTGTTTGACTAAATAAAAAATTTTAAAAAAATTATTAGGAAGGAAATCAGTGCATAATATACTTTATAATGGAGTATCTCTTATGGACAAAAAATCTTTATTTTGAGAAAAATAATAATTAGTTTGACAATTTTTGACATGAAATAATAATTAGTTTGACTAGTAAAGGAAACAAGTCAACGCGAAATCTATAAGATAGAAGGGTTAATAACGTCATTTAAGGAGATAAACATTGTAAATTGTGCCATATCATCCACCTTTTGAGTTTATCTCTGTCAATACAAATCTGTGTCTTCCATAAAAGATCACACGTGGCAACATGTCCATAAAATGACAAATGCCCATTATAAAGTGTGAAGAAGAAGAAGACAATCCTTGAAATTGCTCACGAAGAAGGCGGAGAAAAAGAAGAAGAAGAGAGAGACGTCACTGAGGTTGGTAATTTCAAGAGTCTATGTTCTTTACTGTTGATTATGAAACTCATATACTAGATGATGGTTCAAAGAGTGAGACTTTGATATCAGATAACTCAAGAATCTATGTTTTGTATTTTGAGCAGAGAAAAGCTTAAAGAAGAGTGAAAAATGGTGAAGGAATCATCAAAATGGTGGTGGATTGGTAATCACAACACTACAAATTTCTCTCCTTGGCTTCATTCTACTCTCTCTGGTAACTATGCATCTTTCTGTGTTTTCTTGTCCTCTTTGTTTGATGTTCTGATACGTTTGAGTAGTGATAAAAAAAAGGGTGATTTTCACTCACTAGCACAAACCCTTGTTTGATGTTCTGATACGTTTGAGTAGTGATAAAAAAAAGGGTGATTTTCACTCACTAGCACAAACCCTCTCTTAAATTACAAAAATAGCACAACAAAAGAATCATGTGTAAACAAAAAACCAAAACATGTGTAAACAAAAAAAATTTGTGCTATTGAGTGTAATTTTGGGATATTTGTGCTATTGAGTGTAATTTCTTTTTTTCTTGTGCTACTAGGTGTAGTTTATTCTAAAAAAAATGTGTTGATTTTTGTGTATGATCCCTTGTTTTTGCGTCTTTGGTTCAGTGTTCTTGTCTTAGTTTTGACATTTTGAATTTTGGTAATTGTGATTTAAAGAATTGGATGAAAAGACTAAGGAAATGCTAAGAGTAATTGATGAAGAAGCTGATTCATTCGCTGAACGAGCTGAGATGTATTACAAGAAAAGACCTGAGCTTATATCTATGGTGAAAGAATTCTATTGTTCTCATCGCTCCTTAGCTGAGAAATACGATCTGTTTAGACCTTCTTCTTCAGTGCCCAAACATGGCTCAGAGAGTAATGAGAAATCATCATCTTGGTCTGAAGTTCATGAGGAGTACGCAGAGTCTGAGATAGATGATGGTGAAAGAAAATGGGTTGATGAAGAGATTGAAACATCACAAGTTGAGATGATGAAGGAAGAGATAGAGAGGTTGAGAGAGGAGAATAAGGTTTATAGTGAAATGGTTAAAGAGAAAGATGAAGAGAAGAGAGAAGATGAAGGAAGAGATAGAGAGGTTGAGAGAGGAGAATAAGGTTTATAGTGAAATGGTTAAAGAGAAAGATGAAGAGAAGAGAGAAGTTATAAGGCAAATGAGTTTAGCTATACAAATGCTTAAAGAAGAGAACTCAGAGCTCAAGAAAAGTGTCGCTAGGTGTAATAAGGAAGGTGATAATTCTCAGAGGAAGAAACAGATGTGGAAGCCATTTGGGGTTGAAGGGTTTTGGGGAAAAGTAGGTAAATGGATTCTTCCAAATTCAGATTCTCAGTGACTCTTAGAGACAACAGAGAAGTTCCAGTGATGAAGAACAATAGCTTAAGAACTTTTTTAGATTCTCAGTGACTCTTAGAGACAACAGAGAAGTTCCAGTGATGAAGAACAATAGCTTAAGAACTTTTTTCTAGACATGTTTGTACTGTGTTACACAGGTAGGGTAATATACTGAAGTAGCTAAGTGTAAGGTTTCATATAATTATTATACATGTAGCCAAGTGACCTAAGTCCATGGATGTTTGTTTATGTTGATGCGAGAGAACGATCATATCTTGAAAGAAGTATCTCAATATCAATATTATTTAATTATATTGGAGATTTGTATTTAAGACAAATTTATGGTAACTATTAATGCGACAATGATTTGTCTTTATCTTCTTAATTAATAATTTATCTATTACCTCATCAGTGACGAATTCAAACATATCCACTTAATCTGAGCGGCAAGTGTTCATATAATTCGCAAAACGTGCATATACACAAAAAAACTTGTAGGGTCAAAACATAAAAGCTGACAAAAGTCAGCGTCCTATTTTGTAAAATCTTATGTTGATTAGTTAATACTATAAGAATCTTAATTACATCTAAGTTATAGATAAAACTTAATTAAGCTTATGACAGGACAGTCTGTCATCTTTATGTTTTTTGACATTTGTAGTATCTAGTATTTACGAATGTACCCTTATTTGACGTTTGGTCTCGTTGTCACTGAGAATGACTTGTCGTTATGGATATACCTTATTTGACGTTTGGTCTCGTTGTCACTGAGAATGACTTGTCGTTATGGATATAAATTCCACGGTCAACTCTATCGTACTCTTTGTCTCAATTTTCAATTTTACTTTCTTTTATTGGATATCTATAATTTGATCAATCATCATTGGATTCTCATTCCTAAAATAATAATAATCGTTTGATTAAATAAAATAAATAAAAAAATACTTAAATGACAATTTGTTTATTTGTTTTGAATCGGTTGGATTAAATAAGTCAGGTTTTTTTTTTTTGGGTCGATATTCAGTTTTTTAGTTTTAAAATGACAGTTTGGATTTGGAGTTAGTTTGGCTAATTTTAAAATGTCCAACAACCCTAATTCAACTTTGTAATATATTATTTTTTTGAAAAAATTAAAATAATTTATACGTAAATATGGCTTTGTCCAAGTGTATTGTCAATAATGTCAACCGCTCAAACGTGGAATTTTTCTATTTGTAATTTTGTATATTTGATTCGGGCATGCAATTTTTTATTTATTTATAATGAACATTAAAATATTAAAAGTTGACATTTAACATTTTCAAATACATTGATTTGTAACTATATATTTATATCTATGCATAAAAAATAATCATGAAATGAAAAAAAAAGAATCATATATATACATAAAACTATATAAAATTTTAAATTTTAACTCAGAATACTGAAATTTTGACACCTATAAATAATAAAATTTGCCAGCTTATTCAAGTATCAAAATATTTAAAAGAGAAAAAAAAAAAATTTGGGGTAAAAAGAAGGATAAGATGGTAAATTTGACATAACAATCATATAATGAGACAAAAACAATCTGAAGTGTTCCCTGGCATCTACAGCTGTTTTAAGGGCAATCTTGTTATTTAGTTCTGTTATTTTAATTTTTAACTACTTTCTCATTGATTTATGTTTTTTTTTTTCTTTTTTTGTAAATAAATATTCAGAAACAAAAAGCCTGTAGGAAGAGAGAGAAAAGAAGAAGAAGAAGACGACGACGAGAAAGTCAAGAGAAGAAAGAAGAATCAATGGCGGAGGAGACGATGGAGAACGTTGAAGAGAAGGTGAAGCTTTTTCGTCGGACAAGTTCCGAAACATATGTCGGAGATTCAGCTTCTTGCATTGTTTCAGGAATTAGCAATTGTTGATGAAGTCAATATTATTAAGGAGAAGACCACACAAGCTTCTCGAGGTTTCTTCTTCCTCCTCTGTTTAATTTTGAATTTGTGCTTTTTTTTCGTTTTTGAAAATGTTTTATCTGTTTTTTATTATATGGGTTTTTGATTTGTTTGATTTTGTTTTGATTTTTGGATTCAAAAAACCCTAAAGTTCTCAATTTTTTGTCTATACCTCCTCTGTTTTATCCGTCGTCTTCGTTAAATTCAAACCTTTTTTCCGATTTGGGAATTTCCCCTGTTTTTGATTTCATCTTTTGAATTCTGATAAAACCCTAAATTTTCCATATTTCTGTAAATTTTAGGATGTTGTTTTGTGACATGTCCTTCAAGGGA
>CM071721.1:8872957-8886650 GCA_036630335.1 Physaria fendleri | reverse complement strand
TTTGGAAAAAGATTGGATATCTAAATCAAATTAAATGATTTATTTGAATTTTTATCATGTTTGGATAATGGTTTAGAATTGTCGTGTTTGACTACTAGAATAGGCACAAAATTTGTACTTCAATTTTAATATATAGATGGATAGATTTCATTAACTAAAAATTAATGTCATAAAAAATAGATTTATTTTCTGTATATTTTTAAATTTAAATAGTTTAAAACAATTTTTACACATATTCTATTAATAATATATTGTATTCATGAGGAAAAAATGGACCCGCAATAAATGGGACCCCATACATAAGTTAGACTCCAACTTATAAAAGGTTTTCCATCACATTTGTGGCGTCCATCGATCCACCCTTCCATTCATCCATTTCGAAAGAACCTTTAGCTTGGATTGGCCGAGGCGACTTCTCCATCAATCTATCCTTCAACACGTTAGTCCTTAGCGTGCCTATATCAATATCGAAAGAATATTTTATAGTTGTCTACACTTCAATTTTAAATTAATTGCTATTATTATATTATGGTAATTTAATAAATCTCGAAGAAATATTTGATATTGATATTGATATCAATTTTTGAAGTACCTTAAACGTCGGGTCTAACCAAACATCATATCACCCGAAGCAAGGTTGACGGCAGAGCCAGCCAGTCATAAGGCAACCCGAAGCAAGGTTGACGGCAGAGCCAGCCAGTCATAAGGCAAATGAGGCATTAGCTTTAGGCCTCAAAATATATATCGGTTTTGATAGACCACATCTTTTAGAAATGTAACTTTGGTCTCGTGGTTTTAATTTATTCTACTTTAGACCACAGAAAAGTACGAATTGGACATGGTTGGCAAAATATTTGAGACGGGTCAAATTACTTAATGACTACTCTTTTTTGGTTTCTAGGGAACTAGGCACAAATATTAGGGGTGTTATTGGTTTATGATTTTTAAATACTTTTGATCACTTTTAGAGATTTGTAGAAAGTAATACTTTTAAAGAGTTTACAAGATTGTAAAAGAGTATCCTGAAATATTACATAATATATTTAAAGATTCTGAAAGATTATCTCAAAATATCTTGAATATTTTAGAAATATTCCAAAAGTATGTCACAAATTTTATGGACACATTTCTGAATTATTTTACTCGTCTTCTATAAAATTAACATAATATCAACATATTGTTCATAACTTTATAAGTGTTAAACCAATAACAAGAGATTTTAGTAGAGTGTTTATAAATCACAAACCAATAACAATAAACTTTTAAAAACTTATAAATCTTTAAAATTCACAAACCAATAACACCCCCTAAGTCTTCTATTCAAAATTTTTTATTTGAAATAATACAACGAAATAAACCGACTGTGAAGGCAAAATTTTTTATTTGAAATAATACAACGAAATAAACCGACTGTGAAGGCAAAACAAACCAACTATAAGAAAAGAATATATACCAACTTGGATGCTTCTAGCAAGGATAGTGAACTGACCAGACCCCACTTTCGAATTTCTAAACTTCTTTATTAGATTCGAATATACCCACATCCTTAGTTCGCACGATATACATATTATTATATCATTACCAAACAAAGACACAAATAACCTAATGCCTAATTGTCTAATTGGCTTATACATCTCCAACCATTACCATATTTTGGGTTTGATGAATTATGAGTCTTTGTTAATGGAGCACAAAACTTTCAAAAAGGAGCTTTATCACAGAATAAAAAAAAAATATTTTGTTTAAATAAAACCACGTGGTCGTTTATAGTTTTTTTTTTGGAATCAGAGTTCAAACCCCTGACCTTGGGTGTCCTTGGAATCAGAGTTTGGCATGAAAAACTAATTGTGCTATTGAGTTCCTGTGATTGTTTATAGTTAACATTACAAAAGTGTGTATTTTCTTGTCTGAAATAAACACAAAACTAGGATGATTACTAGTACACACTTTTTTACTAGTAATCATCCTACTTGACTTATTTTAATTATCATATTAAGGACAAAATTTCCCACGAATAAGGAATTTTCATAACATATAAAATTCGTAAGATGCACAATTGGTTGTTATATAAGTGAAATAAGCAGTCAAAGGAATAAAATGCATCAGAAAAAAATACAGAATGAATAACTTAGTCAAATGAAAAAAATCAAAGATGAACAACTGTGGCAAAATAAATAGTAAGTTAAACTGTCACTAAGTAGAGTAAAATTAATATTATTATTAAATCAATATTATTTACTTTACCTACATAGAAACTAATTATTAAAACTGAAAATAAATACTTTATACAAAAAGAAAAAGTCTGCAAAAGAAACAAGAATAAATAGAGAATGTAACCTTTTTCTTCCTTTAAAAGCCGTAAGCAAGAGAACTCAACGAACCCAAATACACTTTTCTAAAAAAATATCTTCTTTCCTTTTGGAAAAAGATTGGATATCTAAATCAAATTAAATGATTTATTTGAATTTTTATCATGTTTGGATAATGGTTTAGAATTGTCGTGTTTGACTACTAGAATAGGCACAAAATTTGTACTTCAATTTTAATATATAGATGGATAGATTTCATTAACTAAAAATTAATGTCATAAAAAATAGATTTATTTTCTGTATATTTTTAAATTTAAATAGTTTAAAACAATTTTTACACATATTCTATTAATAATATATTGTATTCATGAGGAAAAAATGGACCCGCAATAAATGGGACCCCATACATAAGTTAGACTCCAACTTATAAAAGGTTTTCCATCACATTTGTGGCGTCCATCGATCCACCCTTCCATTCATCCATTTCGAAAGAACCTTTAGCTTGGATTGGCCGAGGCGACTCATAAGTTAGACTCCAACTTATAAAAGGTTTTCCATCACATTTGTGGCGTCCATCGATCCACCCTTCCATTCATCCATTTCGAAAGAACCTTTAGCTTGGATTGGCCGAGGCGACTTCTCCATCAATCTATCCTTCAACACGTTAGTCCTTAGCGTGCCTATATCAATATCGAAAGAATATTTTATAGTTGTCTACACTTCAATTTTAAATTAATTGCTATTATTATATTATGGTAATTTAATAAATCTCGAAGAAATATTTGATATTGATATTGATATCAATTTTTGAAGTACCTTAAACGTCGGGTCTAACCAAACATCATATCACCCGAAGCAAGGTTGACGGCAGAGCCAGCCAGTCATAAGGCAAACCCGAAGCAAGGTTGACGGCAGAGCCAGCCAGTCATAAGGCAAATGAGGCATTAGCTTTAGGCCTCAAAATATATATCGGTTTTGATAGACCACATCTTTTAGAAATGTAACTTTGGTCTCGTGGTTTTAATTTATTCTACTTTAGACCACAGAAAAGTACGAATTGGACATGGTTGGCAAAATATTTGAGACGGGTCAAATTACTTAATGACTACTCTTTTTTGGTTTCTAGGGAACTAGGCACAAATATTAGGGGTGTTATTGGTTTATGATTTTTAAATACTTTTGATCACTTTTAGAGATTTGTAGAAAGTAATACTTTTAAAGAGTTTACAAGATTGTAAAAGAGTATCCTGAAATATTACATAATATATTTAAAGATTCTGAAAGATTATCTCAAAATATCTTGAATATTTTAGAAATATTCCAAAAGTATGTCACAAATTTTATGGACACATTTCTGAATTATTTTACTCGTCTTCTATAAAATTAACATAATATCAACATATTGTTCATAACTTTATAAGTGTTAAACCAATAACAAGAGATTTTAGTAGAGTGTTTATAAATCACAAACCAATAACAATAAACTTTTAAAAACTTATAAATCTTTAAAATTCACAAACCAATAACACCCCCTAAGTCTTCTATTCAAAATTTTTTATTTGAAATAATACAACGAAATAAACCGACTGTGAAGGCAAAATTTTTTATTTGAAATAATACAACGAAATAAACCGACTGTGAAGGCAAAACAAACCAACTATAAGAAAAGAATATATACCAACTTGGATGCTTCTAGCAAGGATAGTGAACTGACCAGACCCCACTTTCGAATTTCTAAACTTCTTTATTAGATTCGAATATAGGATAGTGAACTGACCAGACCCCACTTTCGAATTTCTAAACTTCTTTATTAGATTCGAATATACCCACATCCTTAGTTCGCACGATATACATATTATTATATCATTACCAAACAAAGACACAAATAACCTAATGCCTAATTGTCTAATTGGCTTATACATCTCCAACCATTACCATATTTTGGGTTTGATGAATTATGAGTCTTTGTTAATGGAGCACAAAACTTTCAAAAAGGAGCTTTATCACAGAATAAAAAAAAAATATTTTGTTTAAATAAAACCACGTGGTCGTTTATAGTTTTTTTTTTGGAATCAGAGTTCAAACCCCTGACCTTGGGTGTCCTTGGAATCAGAGTTTGGCATGAAAAACTAATTGTGCTATTGAGTTCCTGTGATTGTTTATAGTTAACATTACAAAAGTGTGTATTTTCTTGTCTGAAATAAACACAAAACTAGGATGATTACTAGTACACACTTTTTTACTAGTAATCATCCTACTTGACTTATTTTAATTATCATATTAAGGACAAAATTTCCCACGAATAAGGAATTTTCATAACATATAAAATTCGTAAGATGCACAATTGGTTGTTATATAAGTGAAATAAGCAGTCAAAGGAATAAAATGCATCAGAAAAAAATACAGAATGAATAACTTAGTCAAATGAAAAAAATCAAAGATGAACAACTGTGGCAAAATAAATAGTAAGTTAAACTGTCACTAAGTAGAGTAAAATTAATATTATTATTAAATCAATATTATTTACTTTACCTACATAGAAACTAATTATTAAAACTGAAAATAAATACTTTATACAAAAAGAAAAAGTCTGCAAAAGAAACAAGAATAAATAGAGAATGTAACCTTTTTCTTCCTTTAAAAGCCGTAAGCAAGAGAACTCAACGAACCCAAATACACTTTTCTAAAAAAATATCTTCTTTCCTTCTTCTCCAATGGGTTTAGGCAAGTCTTTTTCATCTTCTTCTTCAACCTCTGCTCTGAAATGGCTTGGTTTCGTTACAGCCGTTTGGGTCCAATCCATCTCCGGCAACAATTACACATTCCCAAATTACTCCGACGCTCTTAAATCCCTAATGAACCTCACTCAGCTTGAACTCAACAGCCTCTCCGTCGCTAAAGACATTGGAAAAGCATTTGGAATCCTCGCTGGACTTGCTTCTGATCGTCTTTCAACTCCCGTCATCCTTCTCATCGGTTCTTTCGAAGGTCTTCTTGGCTATGGCGTACAATGGCTCGTCGTAAGCCGCACGATTTCACCTTTACCTTATTGGCAGGTAATTGAATCATCCCCAAATTAAAAACCCTAATTTAATCGTTCTTCAATCTTTTGACTATTGTTGTTTATGTATAGATGTGTGTGTTTCTCTGTATGGGAGGAAACAGTACAACGTGGATGAACACGGCGGTTGTATAGATGTGTGTGTTTCTCTGTATGGGAGGAAACAGTACAACGTGGATGAACACGGCGGTTTTGGTCACCTGTATACGAAACTTCCGGCGAAATCGTGGTCCTGTTTCAGGGATTCTCAAAGGATACGTTGGTTTAAGCACTGCGATTTTCACGGATCTAGGCACTGCTCTGTTTTCCTCTGATCCATCTTTTGCTTTGTATCTTCAGTCTTACGACATCATCGGAATCAAAACAGGAGTTTTCTCAATCGCATTCGCTTCCATACTTATAATTCTCTTAGCTTCTCCTATCGTCGTCCCTTTCCACGCTTTTATTCGGAACTCAGATCGTGATGAACAAGACGAAGAAGGACGAATCGATGAACCTTTGCTAAGATCGGAAAGTGTGGTGGAGGAGACAGTTGTAGGTGCTGCTGCTGCGGCGGATAATGAGTTGCCACCGTCTCTTAAGCCATTGAAGGATGTGGATGAAGAGAATTATGGAACTATGGTGACGACGGAGAAGAAAAGGCCGGTTCTTGGAGAAGACCACACTATAATGGAAGTGATGTTGACCTTTGAGTTTTGGGTGTTGTTTGTATCGTTCGATGTTGACCTTTGAGTTTTGGGTGTTGTTTGTATCGTTCTTGTGTGGTGTAGGAACTGCTGTATCTGTAATGAACAATATGGGTCAGATCGGGCTTGCGCTTGGTTACACAGATGTTTCTATTTTTGTCTCCATGATTAGCATTTGGGGATTCTTTGGTCGGATTCTCTCCGGTACTATCTCCGAGTACTTCATCAAGTAAGCAAAACCTTCACTTTGGAAAATGATCATTATTTAAGTTTGATTTGAAAAATAAAAATATTTTGAACTCTTATCATGAAATTTTCAATTTGATAGATTTCAGATTTTATCATAAAAATTGTAGTTTAGTATATTTCTTCTTTTTTAACCATGACCAATTGGTCAAATGGCGCAGCGCGGTACCACCTGACCTACGCTGTCTCGTCTAATTTAGTATATTTCATAATCTTAAATCGGACAGCATATTTTTCAATGGAATGAATTATATTTTTATAGGTAAAAGATAATACTATATTTTTTTTGGTCAACCAAAGATAATATTTTTAAAATATACTATTTAGAAGATTTTTGTTGCATAAAAGTCTTCTTCTACTGTTACCTAGAATTGAATATTTTTCCTTTTAGCCTTTCTTGTCTAATTTTTGAACATTTTGATTTGAACTTTTTTTTTCCATTACATGATGATATATCTTTATAACAATTTTTCATTTGTTGACAAAAAAGAAAAAAAAAACAATTTTGATATAAATGTTTGACATGTGATTTCCTTCTAAAGGAGAAGTTTCATTGTCTAAAAATAGACCGGGCCAATAACTTGTGCCGGTGGACCTTATTTAAAGTTATCGACTTTATTTGCGGTGAAATATCTCTTTTTAGATTTTTTTTTTCGTCTTATTTGAGAACTCAACATGGAGGGACCTTGAATAGTTTTTTTCTGTTACTGTATACAGGAACTTTGCTTACATAGACTAATCTTGAAAATGTGATACAGGAAAGCTGGAACACCAAGACCATTATGGAATGCAGCTGCTCAAATTATAATGGCCGTAGGATATTTGTTGATGGCTTTAGCAATGCCTGGTTCCCTCTACATCGGTTCAGTAGTGGTCGGGGTTTGCTATGGAGTCCGATTAGCCATAACCGTACCAACAGCCTCAGAACTCTTCGGTCTCAAATACTATGGTCTCATTTACAACATTCTTATACTTAATATGCCTCTAGGATCGTTCCTGTTCTCGGGTCTACTCGCGGGTTTACTCTACGATGCTGAAGCTACACCAACTCCTGGTGGAGGCAATACGTGTGTAGGAGCTCATTGTTACCGTGTAGTCTTCATTGTAATGGCGTTTGCTTCCATTATTGGTTTTGGTCTTGACCTTTTGCTTGCGTCTAGAACAAAGGAGATCTATGCCAAGATTCATGCGAGTAAGAAGGCTAAGAAATCTAGTGGTGATCTTCGATGAGAGTTGAGGTGAAAATTGGATTTGGTTTTGGTAAATTCATTTTTTTGGGTATTTTAGTTCTATAATATAATACGTAATTTTTGTAAATCTTGATTAGTACTACACTCATGATTAGTATTGTAAGAGTTGGTTTAAGTTTATAAACCAACTGTATTATGCAAATTAGATGATCGGAATAAAATAGCTTATATTTTCGCTCTTTCTTCATCTGCAAGGTAAAAACCTAAACAGTCTTTCAATTATTTGTTCAGACATCAAGGTTTCGAGCAACGATGCCTTCAAATGTAACACCAGGTCCAAAAGCCAGAATTAGACCCCACTCGCTTTCTCCTTCATTCATGTTCCTCAATTTCTTGCTTTCCTCCAAGCCAGAATTAGACCCCACTCGCTTTCTCCTTCATTCATGTTCCTCAATTTCTTGCTTTCCTCCAACATATACTCCAATACATAAACAATCGAATTGCTGCTGGCGTTCCCATAGTCCATGAGAGCTCTTCTGCTTGGACTCAGCTTCTCAGGTGACAGGTTAAGCCTCTTCTCCATTCGGTTCAATATGGCCGGTCCACCTGGATGAACCGCCCAAAACATCTGGTTATAGTCTTTATGAGCTAGTCCTGCTTTTCCTATTAGCTTCTTGCAGAAATTCTCAACGTTGTCTTCTATTATCTGTGGAAGCTCTCTCGATAGCTTGAAGTTTATCCCTTGTTCCGTTAGCCTTCCATCTATAGTCTTCTCTGTGTCTACATCATGAAAATGCAATCCAAGTTTATCCAAATATATGTTATAGGCATAGTTGGAGAGCAAAAGATCTTGTATTTTTTTTTTACCTGGCAAGAAATTCTGTATTGCAGTGTGAAGCTCAAAGAGAGGCTTTTCGCAGATTGGGTCTGGATCGGATCCGATGATCATAGCTCCGGCTCCATCACCAAACAATGCGACCCCAACAAGATCATATGGTCTATCAGCACTTGGTGGTTTGAACCCAATGATTGTTGTCTCGGACGTGGCAAGCAAAACTCTACTGCCTGGATTATTCTCGGCTATGTCTTTGGCTACGCGAAGACCTGCAACACCACCAATAAACCAACTGTATTATGAAAATTAGATGATCGGAATAAATAGTTTATATTTTCGCTCTTTCTTCATCTGCAAGGTAAAACCTAAACAGTCTTTCAATTATTGTTCAGACATCAAGGTTTCGAGCAACGATGCCTTCAAACGTAACACCAGGTCCAAAAGCCAGAATTAGACCCCACTCGTTTTCTCCTTCATTCATGTTCCTCAACTTCTTGCTTTCCTCCAACATATACTCCAATACATAAACAATCGAATTGCTGCTCGCGTTGCCATAGTCCATGAGAGCTCTTCTGCTTGGACTCAGCTTCTCAGGTGACAGGTTAAGCCGCTTCTCCATTCGGTTCAAGATGGCTGGTCCACCTGGATGAACCGCCCAAAACATCTGGTTATAGTCTTTATTAGCCAGTCCTGCTTTTCCTATTAGCTTCTTGCAGAAATTCTCAACGTTGTCTTCTATTATCTGTGGAAGCTCTCTAGATAACTTGAAGTTTATCCCTTGTTCCGTTAGCCTTCCATCTATAGTCTTCTCCGTGTCTACATCATGAAAATGCAATCCAAGTTTATTACAGGCATAGTTGGATGCAAAAGATCTCGTGTTTTTTTTACCTGGCAAGAAATTCTGTATTGCAGTGTGAAGCTCAAAGAGAGGCTTCTCGCAGATTGGGTCTGGATCGGATCCGATGATCATAGCTCCGGCTCCATCACCGAACAATGCCACCCCAACAAGATCATATGGTCTATCAGCACTTGGTGGTTTGAACCCAATGATTGTTGTCTCGGATGTGGCAAGCAAAACTCTACTGCCTGGATTATTCTCGGCTATGTCTTTGGCTACGCGGAGACCTGCAACACCACCAGAACAGCCAACAAAGTAGAGCAGAACACGGTGTGTCTCAGGACTGAGTCCAAGCCCCTTGGCTAAATACAAATCCCCACCAGGAAGACGAGCTTCGCTTGAGGAGACATAGACAAGGTGAGTTATGTCCGCTGCCATCTCAGTCACTGCATTGTTGCATATGTCGAGACGCTGGGTCACTGTGGATCCTCCTTCAACGGCTAGTTCTGGATGCTTATTGAGTATCTCCTCCGACATCACAACATACCTTGTCTTCACCGTTGTTGTCTTGCCTGTATATAGTGGATGCTTATTGAGTATCTCCTCCGACATCACAACATACCTTGTCTTCACCGTTGTTGTCTTGCCTGTATATAGTAAACAAGCAGTTCAAAGAAACCTAAAATCTCAGGGGTGCACAAAATGACATTAATAATTAGAGAAACAAGGTTAAAGTGAAGACATTACAGAGACGAGTAAGCTTTTGTTTGAGTTCAGGGTCATCACAATTGGTCGTTTTGAAATAGCCATCGACTAAGTACTCTTGCATCACTAGCTGGTGAGGAAAGGCTTTTCCAAGAGCAAGAATTGTCGCTTTTCCCTCACAATTGGTCGTTTTGAAATAGCCATCGACTAAGTACTCTTGCATCACTAGCTGGTGAGGAAAGGCTTTTCCAAGAGCAAGAATTGTCGCTTTTCCCGGGTTTGATCTCTTCTCTGAACCCATTTCTGAGGCATCAATGCTTCCCATTTCTACCTGTTTTCTCTAGTCAAAGACTCAAACCTTGGGTCTGTATGGTTCAGAGTGAAGACATATATATCCACTGCAACACCTGCAGCTTATGCTTGTATCTGTTTAGTTGATATTTGGTGAAGATTAGGTATGAGATTCAGGAGCTTCATGTTTTTTGCATTGGCTCGTTCTAAAACCCAACTCCAATTCTTTGTGTTGCATCTTGTATATTCATAATTAAAAAGAATGGAAGAGAAAGTACTACAGAGCTGAACACCAACAAAAAAAAAACAAGAAACTAACTATAGCTTCTTGCTATATCAAGCAAGCGTGGTCAACAAAGAACACCAACATCAGCCCCATGGAGTGAAAGATCCATGAGATACTTTCTGTTCTTACATCACTCAAAATGGATAAAAGCCAACCTAAGCTCTTTGCTTGAATCATAATGAACGATATCGATGAAACTTACGGTTTTAATTATAGGAAGCTACCAGGTAAAAATGTATGACTTGTCAGAGGTCAGAGAGACACTTCCCACTTATGAAGTCAAACACTTTGGTAACCGACTCATCAAGTTTAGCAGTGACTGCAGCTAAGTTCTCCAGAAATTCTTCAGAAGTTGGTCTATTGCCATCCACAATATCAGTGACACCTTTTATTAGAATCGTAGGGACCTTAAAAATATCAGCCACATAGGCCACTGCTGCTCCCTGAAATGCCAAGAGTCCGAGAATAAAGCCATAGTAACTGATAAAGACGCAGACAAACACGCAGGAAACTTATGGATTCGTTACCTCCATATCTTTAACTGTAGCATCATTTGCTGTGATGGATATTTCATCATATGGAGACATATCCATAGAATCGCCAGTCGACAATTTTCCTACCTGGGAATATCACCACCAAATCATAAATATAACACTTGTGCACTGGTATATATGCAAAACAGATCAAGAAATAGTCAAAATATTGCATAAGGATCACATGGTGAACTCAGAGCAACTAATAAAGTATACACCTTTAGGTTCAGCTCCTTTATAAGGTTGGGTGTGGGGAAGGTTTTCCGCATACCAACACCATATAGATCAAGGCCCTGAAGAAAGTACAAAGAAAGTACAAAGAAAGTTTTAGGAAAAGGCAAAAATATTTGAAATGAGAATGCAAGTTGTCACTCAAGAACATCTCTGCAACTCATACTGATACATGAACAATACACATGAACAATACAAAACGCCACTTACAGGAACAGGTATTCTTCTGTCATGGAAAGCAACAATGGAGACAACATAAACATCGCTAATACATGCTCCCTTGGCCTGAAAGAACCATAAAAAAGGTGTTCATTCTTTCTGACCATAAGAGGCATGAAACCTGTAATGTAGAGAAATTTTTAAATGTTGATACCTTAAAACCACCAGCAGTTCCTGCATTAATGATCAAGTCGGGTTGAATTGCTTGAATGGAAGCATAAGTCACAAGGGAAGCAGGAACCGTGCCCACACTCTCGACCCCTAATTGACCCAAATAACAAAAGTTCAAAAAAAAGCTACAAACCCAGACATCTAGATAATATTAACAACTCCACAAACATCCTGAAACATTGATTCATCTAAAACCAATCACACATGAGGCTTAAAAGAAAAAATCAAGCAACCACATAGATACATACCAAGAGTTGAATCCTTTCCTGGACACACTAAATTGATATTCAAGTCTTTATACATTCCCTTAAACAGAAGCCAAGTCACCTCTTTTGGAAAGCTACAAATTTTTCAATTTTCACAAAACAGTGACAAGAAAGCAATCACATTTGATGTCAAATCAAAATAAAAAACTGAAAGAGGTAAAAGGACTCACGGCGTAATAACTTCTTTAACATAACAAAAGTTCAAAAAAAAGCTACAAACCCAGACATCTAGATAATATTAACAACTCCACAAACATCCTGAAACATTGATTCATCTAAAACCAATCACACATGAGGCTTAAAAGAAAAAATCAAGCAACCACATAGATACATACCAAGAGTTGAATCCTTTCCTGGACACACTAAATTGATATTCAAGTCTTTATACATTCCCTTAAACAGAAGCCAAGTCACCTCTTTTGGAAAGCTACAAATTTTTCAATTTTCACAAAACAGTGACAAGAAAGCAATCACATTTGATGTCAAATCAAAATAAAAAACTGAAAGAGGTAAAAGGACTCACGGCGTAATAACTTCTTTAACAAGCCGTAATCTGTTGATCAGAGGCTGAGCTTCCTTTTGCATAGCTGTGATTACACACACCCATTTGAGCAACAAAAGAAACAAAAAATCATAATCCCAAGTCTCTAAGAAACAAAAACAGATAGGAGACAACGACAAAATAATAGTACCGACGATGAAGACAACTGTAGAAATCGGCCTTTCCTCTATCGGACCCGTAAGATCTTCCATAGCAGCGTCTGAGAATCCGTCGCCGGCGATTCGTCAACAACACTATCGGACCCGTAAGATCTTCCATAGCAGCGTCTGAGAATCCGTCGCCGGCGATTCGTCAACAACACAATTCTAGATTTCCCACCCAAACTGGAACGTTCATACAGAAATTAACCTGCCCCGACTCGACCCGACCCGATCCGATCCGGCCTCTGACCCAAACCCAGCCAAATTTAATTATTAGTATTTTTGCCGTTACGACTTAACGGCCGTTTATGCCACGTAGGCAAAAGGTCCAAAATCCGAAACAGCCGTTCGTAACTTCACATCCTCACTTTCCTTCTCGTGTAATTGGTTTGACTTATATTGATTACGAATCAAATATCATAAACATCTGATTATATTGATTTATCATACAACTCATCAATCAAACTATGTATATTCCCAATGAATTCACATTTTTACATACTAATTGAACTAAGGGAACAATCTATATATAACTTCACATCCTCACTTTCCTTCTCGTGTAATTGGTTTGACTTATATTGATTACGAATCAAATATCATAAACATCTGATTATATTGATTTATCATACAACTCATCAATCAAACTATGTATATTCCCAATGAATTCACATTTTTACATACTAATTGAACTAAGGGAACAATCTATATAAAAAAAATCTATAAAGATGTATCAAGTTGAGACAATACAACCATAAGAATTCAAAAGACGAACAAATGTTTCTTCTCTACAAGGAATCGTTAATCCACCTATGGGATGATTGAAACCAAACTCTTCTTCTGCTCGACTTAGCAAACCAAAGAAAGATTGAAGCTTTTTCACTTGAGTTGTGTTTCAATAGTTGTTGTTATATATAGAGTTGTTTATAAGTACATAATCGAAGTTCGAGTTGACAATTTTATTGGATTTAAATAATATGTTTCACATGGTATATTCTTTATAAAATTAAAATTAGGGTTTACCTAACAAGCCATCAAGCTGATTCATAATTTTTGGATGACTTAAGAATGATTATTATAATATAAGGACTCACCATTGTTACAAAGAGTCACATGCTCTCTTTGTC
>CM071721.1:8826423-8837688 GCA_036630335.1 Physaria fendleri | reverse complement strand
ATTTAATAAATTAAATGCAAACAGAACAACAAAAATCGAATGCCACACCACTTTGAGATTGGTCTAAAACATAAACCATTCAAATGAAACCATATGTATCTCAATTCTTCTTGGGACGACCACATTTGACTTGCACGGAAAGTGTGTTCACAATGTTCTTACATGAATCTTTATTGTCTGGTTTGAACGTGCTCTTGTTTACTGGAATCACACATTGAGCTTTCCCCAAACAATGCTGCAACAACAAAATAACATTTGGTTGGTTAAAACAATGCTGCAACAACAAAATAACATTTGGTTGGTTACTTCTATCACAAGCTACATATTAACAAAAATAGATCCGTCAAAACAGATTGATCTACCGGCCCCGCAAAAATACCCGTGGGTTTTGACGTTATTTCATAAGCATGAGCCCGACCAGCATAATCGGTGGATTTTTAGTCTTAAACTCGTATCCATCTTGTAAATACCCGTAGTTGATTTTAAAAATACCCACCAAAACCCGTAAATCGCCAAAAAATCTTCACAAAATCCGCAAAAACCAGCATACCCGCATGGATTTAAAATAATACCACGGGCTTTAAAGTAACATAACCTAATTAATATGGACCCTAATCAAAAAAATATATATGGATACCCACAGATCCGTGGGGCTCGATCACCAAGGCCACCAAAATATTAAACCCGTTCTACGATACCCGCAAAAATATGAATTGATTATGCTAATCCGAATCTGCCTCACAGCGGGTAAAAACCCGCATACCCCATAGGTACAGACCTAAATTGACAAGCCTACACAAAAAGATGAATTTTTTTTGGTTACCTTCTCAACGACTTGCTTTGAAACAGGAGCATTACAAGTACCAAGTGTGTAGTTTCCACAAACACCAATAGGGTTTCCGAAGCTAGCAAACTCAACAGCTTCAATCTTCTTAGTGCCTGAGCATTTAAGAGTAGCCGTGAGACTCACGTTATCTGTGATAGCTTTAACCTGATCTTGCTTTCTAGTCCAATGTCTAACACTTGGAGTGTAATTCTCTCCGACATGAGAACAAACTGTGTCTCTGTTGATAATGACAAAGTCTATAAGCTCGGGTTTCACATTAGGCTCTTCCTCGAATATAACAAGAAGGTTTTTCTTGGGCTTCAAGAAAGATCTAGAATATAACAAGAAGGTTTTTCTTGGGCTTCAAGAAAGATCTAGGGATGTGATACTCTATTTGCGTAGGTTGACCTAATGGAGACAAGAATGATTGCCAATATCTTCCTACACCATGTCCGTTAACCCAAATCATTCCTTTTCCCATTCCGTGCATGCGAATCGCCGCTGCGCTTTGGCTTTCTGGTTCATCGAAATAGGTCTGATACCATGTAAGTCCTGGTGCTTTTCCGGTGAACTTTTCCCATTTGACCTTATTTAGATCTTCCTTCTTCCTCGGTGTGGATATTGAGTCTTTCACCTTCCATTCCAACCTGAAGATTGATAAAAGAACATCAAATGTATACGTTAGGATTATGGTTTCAACTTAAAACTAATTGGCAATAAGTGAAATGGCCTATATATATTAGTGTTATTCTCCTTTTATTTTCGATATGGGTTTCCAACACTTGAACTAATGACTCTTTTTGGTCCATCTCGAACCAAAATCCCACTTTAAGACCGACAATAAACATTTTTTTTAGGTTTAGGCTCATGAGTTTCCAACTTAAAACCAATTGGCGATGAACAGAGTGACCTTTATATATTAGTGTAATTCTCTTTTATGTTTCGACGTGAGATTATATAGCCAATGTTGTGAATCAATTATAGAGAAATGAAGAGGTTGATTTCTAACCTTGTTTCCCCATTTACTGTTTTCAGTAAGATCAATTTTGATTTCTAACCTTGTTTCCCCATTTACTGTTTTCAGTAAGATCAATTATTCCTGAACTCAATCCTAAGATGGAAACACTGCGAGGACCAGTGTATCTATGTTCCAAGTAAGATCCACTGTCCTGTAATAAACAAAACACAACACATATAAGACTTATATTCATCTATGCATGGGTCCAAATGTGTGTTAATTACTTACTGGGAACCCTGTGAGAACACCAAGCATAACAAGATGATTCTCTCCTGCTTTAAGTGTTATCTTTTTCTGGAATACAAAACTCTTCTCTTCATGGCTTCCATGTCCATTTCCTGGTTAAGAAAATCTCATCAATATAATCTCATTTTCATGACTATTATATCATTCTTGCATTATTCTTACCTAGGTATTAATCTCATCAATATAATCTCATTTTCATGACTATTATATCATTCTTGCATTATTCTTACCTAGGTATTCTCCATTAAACCAAACATGTAGTGCATGTCCAAGACTAGCAATTCTCACGGTTGTTTTGTCTTTCTTCTTAGATAACTCATCTTTACTAATCTTGAAGCTACAAAAAGGCAAACATAAAACTTCAAGATTCACTTTAATCATAGTGGATACAACACCAAATGAACTTAAGAGTCTTTACCTTGTTGTATACCATCCATAGTCTGTTTTGTCTTTAGTAAAACCGTAAAGCTCAACTGGTATGTAAGAGTCACCTTCTAGCTTACTAGGTACTGTCTCAGTGAACACTTTGAAATCAAACTTCTTGTTTGCTTTTTTAGACTTCATAAAGTTCCTTGAAGTATGTTGAGATACAATCTAGTCCAAACCAAACAAACAAGAACACGTTAAATACTCTATTTTAGGATTTACGGTTTAGGGTTTAATATGGTTTCTTCACCTGTGCAGTGTTGTAAACAACAGTTTTACAATCGGGAAGAATACTAATAGAACGAGGCGCGATCACATATTCTCTCCCCTTGAACTTAATCGTTTCTGCGGCTTCGGTATTGTTGTTAGCCAAGAACGCTGCACAAGATTTGGTTCCAGGTTGTTCATAGTATCTAATCTGTAATTCAAAATATTTTTTAAAAAGTTAAAAATCACTTTAAAACATTTTTGAATGCATGTACAAAATATGTTAATAATACCTCAGTGTTTATTCCAGGCTTTTCGGTTTTTGGCTGACCCCAAAGAAGAAAAAAATATGGGTATCTGCGAGGTCCAAACCACCAAATCCGAAAAAATATTAAATCTTCCCCGCGAGACTCGCAAAAATATGAGTTGATTATGCTAAACCTTAATCCATCCGCAATAGATAAAACCCTGTGACTCGACGGATGTGGATTTAAATTGACAGGTCTATACAAAAAGATGAAACTTTTTTTTTACCTTCTCAACGACTTGCTTTGAAACAGGAGCATTACAAGTACCAAGTGTGTAGTTTCCACAATTACCTTCTCAACGACTTGCTTTGAAACAGGAGCATTACAAGTACCAAGTGTGTAGTTTCCACAAACACCAATAGGGTTTCCAAAGCTAGCGAACTCAACAGCTTCAATCTTCTTAGTGCCTGAGCATTTAAGAGTAGCCGTGAGACTCACGTTATCTGTGATAGCTTTAACCTGATCTTGCTTTCTAGTCCAATGTCTAACACTTGGAGTGTAATTCTCTCCGACATGAGAACAAACTGTATCTCTGTTGATAATGACAAAGTCTATAAGCTCAGGCTTCACATTAGGCTCTTCCTCGAATATAACAAGAAGGTTTTTCTTGGGCTTCAAGAAAGATCTAGAATATAACAAGAAGGTTTTTCTTGGGCTTCAAGAAAGATCTAGGGATGTGATACTCTATTTGTGTAGGTTGACCTAATGGAGACAAGAATGATTGCCAATATCTTCCGACACCTTGTCCGTTAACCCAAATCATTCCTTTTCCCATTCCGTGCATGCGAATCGCTGTTGCGCTTTGGCTTTCTGGTTCATCGAAATAGGTCTGATACCATGTAAGTCCCGGTGCTTTTCCGGTGAACTTTTCCCATTTGACCTTATTTAGATCTTCCTCGGTGTGGATATTGAGTCTTTCGCCTTCCATTCCAACCTGAAGATTGATAAAAGAACATCAAATGTATACGTTAGGGATTATGGTTTCAACTTAAGACTAATTGGCGATAAGTGAAATGGCCTATATATATTAGTGTTATTCTCCTTTTGTTTTCGATATGGGTTTCTAACACTTGAACTAATGAGTCTTTTTGGTCCATCTCGAACCAAATCCCACTTTAAGACCGACAATAAACATTTTTTTAGGTTTAGGCTCTGATATTACGGTAAGGATTATGAGTTTCTAACTTAAAACTAATTGGCGATGAGCAGAGTGACCTTTATATATTAGTGTTATTCTCTTTTATGTTTCCGACGTGAGATTATATAGCCAATGTTGTGAATCAATTATAGAGAAATGAAGAGATTGATTTCTAACCTTGTTTCCCCATTTACTGTTTTCAGTAAGATCAATTATTCCTGAACTCAATCCTAAGATAGATTGATTTCTAACCTTGTTTCCCCATTTACTGTTTTCAGTAAGATCAATTATTCCTGAACTCAATCCTAAGATGGAAACACTGCGAGGACCAGTGTATCTATGTTCCAAGTAAGATCCACTGTCCTGTAATAAACAAAACACAACACATATAAGACATATATTCATCTATGCATGGGTCCAAATGTGTGTTAATTACTTACTGGGAACCCTGTGAGAACACCAAGCATAACAAGATGATTCTCTCCTGCTTTAAGTGTTATCTTTTTCTGGAACACAAAACTCTTCTCTTCATGGCTTCCATGTCCATTTCCTGGTTAAGAAAATATCATCAATATAATCTCATTTTCATGACTATTATATCATTCTTGCATTATTCTTACCTAGGTATTCTCCATTAAACCAAACATGTAGTGCATGTCCAAGACTAGCAATTCTCACGGTAGTTTTGTCTTTCTTCTTAGATAACTCATCTTTACTAATCTTGAAGCTACAAAAAGGCAAACATAAAACTTCAAGATTCACTTTAATCATAGTGATACACAATCACATGAACTTAAAGAGTCTTTACCTTGTTGTATACCATCCATAGTCTGTTTTGTCTTTAGTAAAACCGTAAAGCTCAACTGGTATGTAAGAGTCACCTTCTAGCTTACTAGGTACTGTCTCAGTGAACACTTTGAAATCAAACTTCTTGTTTGCTTTTTTAGACTTCATAAAGTTCCGTGAAGTATGTTGAGATACAATCTGGTCCAAACCAAACAAACAAGAACGTTAAATACTCTATTTTAGGATTTATGGTTTAGGGTTTAATTCGGTTTCTTCACCTGTGCAGTGTTGTAAACAACAGTTTTACAATCAGGAAGAATACTAATAGAACGAGGCGCGATCACATATTCTCTCCCCTTGAACTTAATCGTTTCTGCGGCTTCGGTATTGTTGTTAGCCAAGAACGCTGCACAAGATTTGGTTCCAGGTTGTTCATAGTATCTAATCTGTAATTCAACATATTTTTTAAGAAGTTAAAAATCACTTTAAAACATTTTTGAATGCATTTCCAAAATATGTTAATAATACCTCAGTGTTTATTCCAGGCTTTTCGGTTTTTGGCTGACCCCAAAGAAGTGGCTTCTTGCAAAGGTTAAGAGCACTGTGAAGTTGTTTAAGATGACCATACTTAGGCTCTCTTTCTAAACCATATTCATCAAGAGGTGCATCATCGTAATATCGTGTGGTTACATAATGTGCAGAGGTTCTTCCAAAGTTGGTTCCTCCATGGTACTACAAGATTATAACATAACAAAAACAAAGGCCCATTTTGAGTATTTGGACAATCACTTTTGTAGTATTTACAACAATGATTTATTGATTATACCATGTAATAGTTCACATGGCTTCCATTCTTGGAGAAGAATCGAGCAACTGAGAAAGCAATATCCTCTGCTGATCTTTGAGTTGGTGGATCGCCAAACACACGAAACCTATAAAAGAAAGATAAGTAACTCTTGTATGAATTACAAAAACCTGAAAGTTTCTACATTTATCAAAACAAAACTCACTGAGTAGTCCAATTCTCAGTCCAGGTAGATGGTTTGTTTTCTTTGTTAGGACCAGGGAATGTATCTCCACAATGTCTTCCATTACAAGCATTAATCTGTATTCATCATCAAAAATTTCTCAATATTTTCTTCCATTTTCAGACAGAACACAATCTAGAAGAATATTAAAGGAGAGTACCATAGGATCAGGAGCATCGTTCTGTTTGCACATAACCCATGGGATCCCAAGTTTCATTGAGGTAACCAATTTAGACGCCCATTTTATGTAGTTTAATCCATCTTGTTTATATGCTCTTTGAACCGCACTATATTCATTCTCTATCTGCAATGTTCATATTCAAAATTAATACATCATATTAATACTTTAACTTTTTTACAATTTATTGTGTTTTTGTTGTAACCTGTCCTAATATAATGGGGCCTCCTTGTGATGCAAACAATTTTTCCTCCTTCATTTTGTCGAGAATCATTCTTACGTACCGTTCTGTATGTTCCTGCAATATGTAGTTTTATTACATCTTTTATCATCTTTTACAAACATTTAGTTATAAGTTGTAAATTAAAGTGTTTTATATAATTACCTTGAATGGTTTATTATCTGTCCGGAAGAAAATTCCAGGAACTTCTCTAAGCCAATAGGGAAGTCCTCTAATAAAAAACAAATCATAAAAAAAACATTTAAAAAGATTAATAAATATTACAAAAAAACCATTTAAAATTAATATTAAAAAATAAAATACAATGCATTATTATTATTATTACCCATGAGTCCATTCAGCTTGGATAAATGGTCCAAGCCTCAAGGTCACATAGCGTGTTTTGGGCTGTCTGTGGCAATTAAAAAAGTACGAAAAGACCAGCGTGCCCCTGTCTGTCTCCCGCGTCCTTGTGTAAAAAAAACAGACAGGGATACGCTGGTCTTTTCGCACTGTCTATGGCATGCGCGTATTATTATTATTATTACCCATGAGTCCATTCAGCTTGGATAAATGGTCCAAGCCTCAAGGTCACATACATGCCATTCTTCTCTATCAACTTTATGAACTTCACCAAATCAGCTCGTCCCGAAAAGTTGAACTAATGAAAATATAAAGTTCACATTAAACATCCTAAACAAACCTCATCATTTTATGTATGTTAAGAGAATCAAAATGTATCATAGTGAAAGACGATTGTTTAAGATATCAGAACAAAGAAGAATTTAAAAACTATCGAAGTTTTCATCGTCTTTTCGGATATATCTCCGATTCCCCTAACAATATATGTTTATATTTTAGGGGAAATGATGTATTTAGTCCCAAAACTATGAATATCACGCCATATAGCTCTGGATCTTTACAATCTTGTAATTATCCCTCACGGGAAGTTTAATGTTCCAACTGATTCCAAATTAAAAGTATGAGCAATTTCACCCCGATTCAAAACTTAATATGACAATTTCGTCTCGTATTGGTTGATTAAAAGTATGAGCAATTTCACCCCGATTCAAAACTTAATATGACAATTTCGTCTCGTATTGGTTGAAAGAAAACCGAACAAAACCAAGTTTGAGGGCCAAATTGCTGTCAAAACTTTCAATTGGGGACAATAAGCAAGATAAAAAAGATACATGGCTATATGAAGTGATGTCAATAGTTTCGGGGCTAAATACATCGTTTTTCCTATATTTTATAAATTTGTTTGAGTTTTTATTTACCTTTCCTTGTTCAGGCTCATGTAAATTCCAAAACACATATGTTTGAATCGTGTTCAAACCACCCTGTTTAGCTCTCTTGATGATATGTGGCCACATCTTAACAAAAAATCAAAATCACATAATAATAATTAAATTTCAATATCATAAGAAAATAGATATGATGATAATGAGATTGAATAATACTTCAGGAGTGCTACGAGGGTAATGAATAGAGCCAGAATAAAGAAGTTCTCTTTTGCCATTGATGATCAAAGAAGTTCCATCATAAGTCACATCTTTATGATTCGTCTTCTTCTTCGCACCCTTTTCAGCCGCGAAAGAAGAAGAAAACGAGAGAAGAATCACGAGAGCGGCCGTTAAAAGCCATTGATCAAGAGAATGTTTTCTCATTGAACTAATAATGAATTTTGTAGTAATAAAAGAACAAGAAGCTAAGTTCTTTTGGAACCTCTTCCTTGTCGAGAGGAATTAACAATAAACAAGGAGAGCTCAAATAAGATTTAAAAGTATGAGCAATTTCACCCCGATTCAAAACTTAATATGACAATTTCGTCTCGTATTGGTTGAGAGAAAACCGAACAAAACCAAGTTTGAGGGCCAAATTGCTGTCAAAACTTTCAATTGGGGACAATAAGCAATATAACAAAGATCCATGGCTATATGACGTGATGTCAATAGTTTCGGGGTTAAATACATCGTTTTTCTTATATTTTATAAATTTGTTTGAGTTTTTATTTACCTTTCCTTGTTCAGGCTCATGTAAATTCCAAAACACATATGTTTGAATCGTGTTCAAACCACCCTGTTTAGCTCTCTTGATGATATGTGGCCACATCTTAACAAAAAATCAAAATCACATAATAATAATAATTAAATTTCAATATCATAAGAAAATAGATATGATGATAATGAGATTGAATAATACTTCAGGAGTGCTACGAGGGTAATGAATAGAGCCAGAATAAAGAAGTTCTCTTTTGCCATTGATGATCAAAGAAGTTCCATCATAAGTCACATCTTTATGATTGGTCTTCTTCTTCGCAACCTTTTCAGTCGCGAAAGAAGAAGAAAACGAGAGAAGAATCACGAGAACGGCCGTTAAAAGCCATCGATCAAGAGAATGTTTTCTCATTGAACTAATAATGATTTTTTGTAGTAATAAAAAGAACAAGAAGCAAAGTTCTTTTGGAACCTCTTCCTTGTCGAGAGGAATTAACAATAAACAAGGAGAGCTCAAATAAGATGTTGTTGACAAAAACATTACCAAAATTGTTATCTTTTACGGTTAATCAGTGTTTTTAACAGCTCTAGTTAGTCATCATAAAATTTTTTTTAAAGAAAATATTGATTTCAATTTCACATTTTGGTTACATTTAGAGAAGTTGTATAAACATTCTAATGTTTACCTTATCATTTAAATAAAACATAATGTATAACCAGTCAACCAGATCCAAGCACGTTACCTCAAAACATTTGCATGGTGTTTCTTTTTAACGTAAATACTATGTGAAAACACACAAAAATTTCGTAAATGATTAAATTATAATACTATGTAGAATTCAATTCGATCTCTATATTAATTTATGTTATAAAAAACATAGTTATACAGCTAACATGATTTTTGTGTAGAAAAGTTATATTTTCATATTCGTTTATATATTTTGTCATTGGCTTCAAATATTTTGGAAAATCCCAGTCTCTCTAAAACAGGATTCACAATTCAATTATAGTGCATAGAAACAAGCTAGTTATTATTATTTTTTTTTTGGGTAAATCAAAACCATTTTTGGAATTCTTATGACAAAGTTGGCAATATCTACTAACCAGTCAAAATATTTGCTAGCCCAAAGAGAGATTGGAGAGAGCCCAAAGGAAAAATTATCATTTTTGCTATTGGGGAGGTTCCTTTGTAAATATAATTAGTCTTTAAAGTGTCAAGAAAATCAAGATCAAGATCTTTTATGAAAAAGACAATGTACGATTTCATTAAATTATATCATATTGATCAAATTATGCACCCCTCTTTGAAAAAGAAGTCATCAATAGTTTCCAAGAATTATCTAACATAATCTTCTTATTAAAAAAATAAAAGAAAAATCAAACTCAATTATCATTTTCAACAATTTAAGGTAAACAAGTATTAAAGACTCTTAGGGGGGTGTATTCAACTTAGAATTGTATATGATTTGGTGTGATTTAAGATTTTTAGAATTTCAATAGATTTGAGTGAGATTTTAGGATATTTGGTAGATTTGTTTATATTTTTTTAATTAAAGAAAAGAAAAACTTCTTTTGATTTGTTGAGATTCATACAATCAAAAATGAAAAACACTCTGTGATTTTGAGAGATTGTTAGAAAAAAATAAAATATTTTTGTAGATTTAACATAATATTAACTTCCTTTCCAATTTTCTTTTTTCTCATCATCGGCCTTATTGATATTATCGTATGAATTTGAGTATCTAACGAGAATGAGAGTTTTTGGTTTTGAATCAAACCAAGTTACAACAATTGGAGAGATTTGAGTGAGATTTTAGGATATTTGGTAGATTTGTTTATATTTTTTTAATTAAAGAAAAGAAAAACTTCTTTTGATTTGTTGAGATTCATACAATCAAAAATGAAAAACACTCTGTGATTTTGAGAGATTGTTAGAAAAAAATAAAATATTTTTGTAGATTTAACATAATATTAACTTCCTTTCCAATTTTCTTTTTTCTCATCATCGGCCTTATTGATATTATCGTATGAATTTGAGTATCTAACGAGAATGAGAGTTTTTGGTTTTGAATCAAACCAAGTTACAACAATTGGAGTTTTTGGAGCATGTTTTGTTCAGGGGATGATGAAACCAGTAGGAAAATATTAATTGCATTCTCCATCTGAATGTTGACCCAAGAACACTATAAGGAAGCGATAAAAAATTTCAGAAAATGTTGACAAAAACATTACCAAAATTGTTATCTTTTACGGTTAATCAGTGTTTTTAACAGCTCTAGTTACTCATCATAAATTTTTTTTTAAAGAAAATATTGATTTCAATTTCACATTTTGGTTACATTTAGAGAAGTTGTATAAACATTCTAATGTTTACCTTATCATTTAAATAAAACATAATGTATAACCAGATCCAAGCACGTTACCTCAAAACATTTCCATGGTGTTTCTGATTTATAGGGGCCTTCACTGAATTTCTTTTTCTTTTGGGGTTAATGCAAATAAACCCTCAACGTCTAATAAATTTGTAAATTTACCCTCCACCTCATAAAAATTCAAATCAACCCTCCACCTCATACTTAAACATCAAATTAACCCTTGATGCACTAATTGTTTTTGTATGAATTGATAGATATTTGTTAGTATATATGTTTTCTATTTTATTTGGATGTAAATATAATGTATTATACATATTAAACAAAAAAAAAAATTCAATTCTTACAAACAAAAAAACAAGTCGAAAACATGATATTCGATCCTAAATAAAATATTAAATATACATATTATTAGAATAATATCAATTCATGCAAAATGATTTAATGTATTAAGGATTAAATTGCTATATAAATTTGAGGTGGAGGGTTGATTTGTATTTTACAAAGGTGAA
>CM071721.1:8765413-8780140 GCA_036630335.1 Physaria fendleri | reverse complement strand
CATTTTTAGAAAATTAAAAAGAAAAAAGAGTACTAGAGCAATGGTGGTATGCTTTAAATAATCATTACTCATTATTACGAGTTTAGCATTTAATGTCCCTTATTTTTATGTACGTATTAGTTCTTACACAACGGATTTTGTCTATTACTTATGTTCTGTCCGTTCGGCTATTTAAGAAAATGGATAATCATTAAAAACAGAATGACTAAAAAAAAAAAAGAATGATAAATGAAATTAAAAATTGATTTTTGTATGACAGACAAAGATATATTGATATAACGGTCGAAGAAGAGCAAAACAAGGGTTGTGTGACAGCTTTACGAAATAAACCTTACACACCTCATTTTAATCATCAACCCTCACATGGCTTACCTGTTCACTTTGGTCCTACCCACCTTCTTTTTTTTTTCTCAATATTATTAACCCAACAATATTTAACAAACATTCAAAATACATAACGTAATTTCTTTATTAAATATTTTTTGTTTTTATTCTATTGTTAGTAAGAAAACAAATATATTCACATTAACAGAGTTGCAGAAGATTTTGTCCATACACACAGACCCCACTTTGATTGCTATTTTATGCACCATATCATACGGTAGTAAAACAAATTTTTTACTATTATCGTGCCAGTAATAATGCATCTCTAACTATTGGTGACAACCAAAATATAAAAAAATAGTAGCTAGTTACTTTTTTATCCTTTATGATTTAGTGATTTAACTACAACTAGAAAGTTCTAAGGAAAATTTAGTAGTACTAATTAATTTATTACTAACTTAGTTTAGAGGATAATCATCTGAAAATGTGTAGAAGTTATTAATTATCATCAAACTAATTAACTAATTAATAGTACACAATGATTAAACCATGGCATTACCCGAGTTCTTTAGAAGATTATACAAATATGGACAATACCGAATGTACCCTTTGCGGGATGGGATATTCGTGGTGGCACAAGGTTTTTTTCTTTTTTCTTCTCTCTTTAAAAGGGCATTAGAGAGCTGGCACAAGGTTTTTTTCTTTTTTCTTCTCTCTTTAAAAGGGCATTAGAGAGCAACACTGTCGTCGTCACATAGCACCACACAATTCTAGGAAACTCCAGAGGTAGCTAGAGAGAGGAAAAACAAAAGTTTCTGAGTGAAAGAGAGAAAGATGTCGAAAGATGTGAGTGAAGAAGGAAGAACAGACCAAAGAAAAGACTATGTGGATCCTCCACCAGCTCCGCTTCTCGACATGGGAGAGCTCAAATCGTGGTCTTTCTACAGAGCTCTCATCGCTGAGTTCATAGCAACACTCCTCTTCCTCTACGTCACCGTAGCAACTGTCATCGGTCACAAGAAGCAAACTGGTCCTTGTGATGGCGTTGGTTTACTCGGTATCGCTTGGGCTTTCGGTGGTATGATCTTCATCCTCGTTTACTGCACCGCTGGTATCTCTGGTAAGTTCATATCCTTCAAAAAGATCCTATCTTTTACTCGCAAGTTCGTTGCTAATCTCGTTTTTTTTAAATTCTTAGGTGGTCACATTAACCCGGCTGTGACTTTCGGTCTGTTCTTAGCCCGTAAGGTCTCTTTGGTTAGAGCTGTTGGTTACATGGTAGCTCAGTGTCTTGGAGCTATCTGTGGTGTGGGTTTCGTGAAAGCTTTCATGAAAACTCCTTACAACACTCTCGGTGGAGGAGCTAACACTGTTGCTCCCGGTTACAGCACCGGAACTGCTCTCGGAGCTGAGATTATTGGAACTTTCGTCCTTGTTTACACCGTTTTCTCAGCTACTGACCCTAAGAGAAGCGCACGTGACTCTCACATCCCTGTAAGTGTTGTTCCGTTTTCTCAGCTACTGACCCTAAGAGAAGCGCACGTGACTCTCACATCCCTGTAAGTGTTGTTATCCTCATAAAGTTTGAATTATTAAGAAGTATTATGACTAACTCCAGTTTTTAATTAAACGGCTCTGTTTAGATTCTTGAATCTTTGTAGAGTTTATGAGTCTTAAATCTCTGTAAAGATTCAAACTTTGTCAGAATCTACACATTAAAAGAAACTGTCCTAAAGTTTGAATCTTCAAAAGCAGTTATGATTAAGTTTGATATAAGATTCAAATGGGTGTGTTTAGATTCTAACAGAGATTCATGACTGTTTAGTTTATTGTATAAAATCAGAAAAAAGTTCCAATCTTTAGGGTTTCAGGATTTAGTTTTAATCTCTTTATGTAAAGATTCTTATTTTAGTTTGTTTATTCTTTTTGTTGGGTTTAACTGATTAGGTTTTGGCTCCTCTCCCAATTGGATTCGCTGTGTTCATGGTGCATTTGGCAACAATCCCCATTACTGGAACTGGTATTAACCCAGCAAGAAGCTTTGGTGCTGCTGTTATCTACAACAACGAGAAGGCTTGGGATGACCATGTAATTGTTTTTTTATTTAACTAAAATTAGGCTTTAAATAATTCTTTCATGTCTATAATGTTTGTTCTGTTTTTGGGTTGCAGTGGATCTTCTGGGTTGGTCCGTTCGTGGGAGCACTAGCTGCAGCAGCTTACCATCAATACATATTGAGAGCTTCAGCAATCAAAGCTTTGGGCTCCTTCCGAAGCAACCCGACCAATTAATGGAAGCTCTAATTATGTTGAGAAAACACTTTTAAGATTTAAATGGTATTGTTGTTTGTTGTTCTTTTGTGTGTAATGAGAGAATTTGTTTGGTTATGATGATGTTAATATGAAAAAGGTTGGTTTTATGAGTTCTGCATCTTTCTTTTTTTTGTTCTTAAATTCGATAGTTTAGTTTTGGTGCGTCTTCTGTGAATTGTTTTTGCCTTTTGTTTCTCTTGAAATTATTTGTACCTTTGATTAGCGTGAGCGGATGGGTCTCTTTTGGTTATATGATTGTCTTTGGGGCCATCTTTTACTAAACCAATACTTCAACGACACGCGTAATCAAATCAGACCAAGCACGGGTGTGTCTCGAGAGTTCCATCCAATAAATTGGATTCCATTTTGCTATGACTAATTAGTTGACAAAAAATAAAATAATATTATTTTTTTTCAAGAATTCGCTTTAGTGTTTTCTTTTGATGTTCGTGAGAGTGTAATCTTTTTGAAGGGATAAAAAGAAGTGGAGCCAAGTAAGGGTTTGTGGAGCAAACAGACATGAATCCACCGCATTTTAACTTTGTTTGCCGCTTCTTGCTTATCTAATCTCTTATAACTTTTTTTTAACTCGTGGAAGTGAATATTCCCCGTATTATTACTGTAAATTCCAGACAAGTTTTTTGATTAGAACCCACTCACAACTCTTTTGTAGCTTTGGGCTCCTTCCGAAGCAACCCGACCAATTAATGGAAGCTCTAATTATGTTGAGAAAACACTTTTAAGATTTAAATGGTATTGTTGTTTGTTGTTCTTTTGTGTGTAATGAGAGAATTTGTTTGGTTATGATGATGTTAATATGAAAAAGGTTGGTTTTATGAGTTCTGCATCTTTCTTTTTTTTGTTCTTAAATTCGATAGTTTAGTTTTGGTGCGTCTTCTGTGAATTGTTTTTGCCTTTTGTTTCTCTTGAAATTATTTGTACCTTTGATTAGCGTGAGCGGATGGGTCTCTTTTGGTTATATGATTGTCTTTGGGGCCATCTTTTACTAAACCAATACTTCAACGACACGCGTAATCAAATCAGACCAAGCACGGGTGTGTCTCGAGAGTTCCATCCAATAAATTGGATTCCATTTTGCTATGACTAATTAGTTGACAAAAAATAAAATAATATTATTTTTTTTCAAGAATTCGCTTTAGTGTTTTCTTTTGATGTTCGTGAGAGTGTAATCTTTTTGAAGGGATAAAAAGAAGTGGAGCCAAGTAAGGGTTTGTGGAGCAAACAGACATGAATCCACCGCATTTTAACTTTGTTTGCCGCTTCTTGCTTATCTAATCTCTTATAACTTTTTTTTAACTCGTGGAAGTGAATATTCCCCGTATTATTACTGTAAATTCCAGACAAGTTTTTTGATTAGAACCCACTCACAACTCTTTTGTATGTTTTGGAAAATGATTTGTATTCAGAGTTTTACCAACTAAAGTGAATAGTGAACCTTGATTAAATTTTAACACGTTCTTGATAGCTCATAAAACCGTTAATTAATAAATGTATCTAAACATAACTTAAGCAAGTTTAAGTAGTCTAAAAATACGTTCTTGATAACTCATGAAACTGTTAAATAGTAAATGTACCTAAACATAACTTAAGCAAGTTTAAGTAGTCTAAAAACGTTCTTGATAACTCATGAAACTGTTAAATAGTAAATGTACCTAAACATAACTTAAGCAAGTTTAAGTAGTCTAAAAACGTTCTTGATAACTCATGAAACTGTTAAATAGTAAATGTACCTAAACATAACTTAAGCAAGTTTAAGTAGTCTAAAAACGTTCTTGATAACTCATGAAACTGTTAAATAGTAAATGTACCTAAACATAACTTAAGCAAGTTTAAGTAGTCTAAAAATACGTTCTTGATAGCTTATGAAATCGTTAAGTAGTAAATGTATCTAAACATAACTTAAACAAATTTAAGAATCTAAAAGTTTATTTATTTGGTTAAGCAAACAGTTCTGTTCTAGTAGTAGTTAAGTTTAGGCTTAAGTCGCTCCTTGAAATGTAATTATGTGAGAGTTAGCTTAGCACACTAGCATTAGCAAATAGCAACACTTGGTTATGAATTTGAATATACATACACCTTTTCTTTTGGGGAAAAATGTTAATTAAACCCTATACTATTGTATTTACCCAAATTAAACCCTATACTTTGTCGTCCCCAGCAAGAAGCTTTGGTGCTGCTGTTATCTACAACAACGAGAAGGCTTGGGATGACCATGTAATTTGTTTAATTATGTAACTAAAATTAGGCTTTAAATAATTGTTTCATGTCTATAATGTTTGTTCTGTTTTGGGTTGCAGTGGATCTTCTGGGTTGGTCCGTTCGTGGGAGCACTAGCTGCAGCAGCTTACCATCAATACATATTGAGAGCTTCAGCAATTAAGGCTTTGGGCTCCTTCCGAAGCAACCCCACCAATTAATGAAAGCTCTAATTATGTTGAGAAAACACCTTTTAATATTTAAATGGCTCTATTGTTGTTTGTTGTTCATTTGTGTGTAATGAGAGAATTTGTTTGGTTATGATGAATGATGTTAATATGAAAAATGGTTCTATGAGTTCTCCTTCTTTCTTTCTTTTTCAGTTCTTAAATTCGACAGTTTAGTTTTAGTGCGTCTTCTGTGAATTGTTTTGCCTTTTGTTTCTCCCTTTAGTAGTTGAAATTATATTTAACTAGCATGAGTGGATGGGTCTCTTTTGGTTATATGATTGTCCTTGGGGGCATCTTTTACTAAACCAATACTTCAACGACACGCGTAATCAAATCAGAGCAAGCACGGGGTGTTTCTCGAGAGTTCCATCTTATAAATTGGATTCCATTTTGCTATGACTAACTACTTGACAAAAATAAAATAATATTATATTTTTTTCAAGAGTTGGCTTTAGTGTTTTCTTTTGATGTTCGTGAGAGTGTAATCTTTTCGAAGGGATAAAAAGAAGTGGAGCCAAGTAAGGGTTTGTGGAGCAAACAGACATGAATCCACCGGGGATAAAAAGAAGTGGAGCCAAGTAAGGGTTTGTGGAGCAAACAGACATGAATCCACCGCATTTTAGCTTTGTTTGCCGCTTCTTGCTTATCTAATCTGTTATAAAATTTTTTAACTCGTGGAAGTGGATATTCCCCGTATTATTACTGTAAATTCCAGACAAGTTTTTTGATTAGAACCCACTCACAACTCTTTTGTATGTTTTGGAAAATGATTTGTATTCAGAGTTTTACCAAATAATGAACTTGATTAAATTTTAACACGTTTTTGATAGCTCATGAAACCGTTAAGTAATAAATGTACCTAAACATAACTTAAGCAAGTTTAAGTAGTCTCAAAATACGTTCTTGATAGCTCATGAAACAGTTAAGTAGTAAATGTACCTAAACATAACTTAAGCAAGTTTAAGTAGTCTAAAAACTAAACATAACTTAAGCAAGTTTAAGTAGTCTAAAAATACGTTCTTGATGGCTCATGAAACCGTTAAGTAGTAAATGTACCTAAACATAACTTAAACAAGTTTAAATGGTCTAAAAATTTATTTATTTGGTTAAAGCAAACAGTTTTGTTCTAGTAGTACTTAAGTTTAGGCTTAAGTTGCTCCTTGAAATGTAATTATCTGAGAGTTAGCTTAGCACACTAGCATTAGCAAATAGCAACACTTGGTTATGAATTTGAATATACATACACCCATCTCATGAAATATTTATAAGTCTGTCTTTTCATAAAAGTGAAGGCAGAGAGAGAGAGAGCGAGAGAGGGACCACAACAATGGCATTTTCACTCTGAGTTGGTAACACGTCTTGTGAGTTTTATCTCTCTCCTGATTATACTTAGCCGTTGTGATGGATGCTTCGTTATCTCTTAGCTTCGATATGGTCTACTCATTTTAAAGATTTTTTATTTTAACATCAGATTGAACTCACAACTTCTGCTAAGATCAAATTCTATAAGGCTCTTTGACTTGGGTCAAAAACAAGAAATATTTTTTGTTTTAAGAAAAAAAATCTGAAAATTACACATTTACCCTTTATCTTTCTATCTCCACCCATCGACTCTCTTTTCTCTTTACCTTTTATGTATTTATTTTTTTATTTTTTTAACTTTGAGTTCTCAAAATTTTTCTCTATTTCATCAATTTTACGGATCCAAACTATCTTGCCGTCCGTCGAAACCTTTCTCTCGGTTTCAAGGTGAGTATTTTGAAATCGATCCAAACTATCTTGCCGTCCGTCGAAACCTTTCTCTCGGTTTCAAGGTGAGTATTTTGAAATCAGATTTTTGTTTAACTAGATTCTATTTTGTTTAGCTAAGTATAACTAGGTTCCATTCTTGTTTAACTATTTCAAATTTTTGATTTTTGATTCCACAATTTCTGATTTTCGATTTCAAAGTTTCTGATTTTCGGATTAACTAAATATTTCCGATTTTTGTTAGATTTCGAAATCAAAAGTTTCTTACTTTTGTTTCGTGTTAGGTTTCTAATTCTTTGTTAGATTTTAAAATTTTTGATTTTGTCTTTGTGGTTTAAAGCTTTGATGAGATTTTTTTGGTAATTTCAAATTGATTTTTTGTTCATATCTGGCATATTGTGTGAGGCTCATCAGATTGTATTTAGGTGTGAACCATGGTTTCACTACAATTGATTGTTGCATTTATTTGTAAGATTATAGACAAACATTACACAAGTTATGTTTTGAACTTGTTGTCGTGTTTAACTAAAATTATTGATGGATTGACTTTGTTCAAAACAGATTTGCTCGTACAAAAATTCTTAGCTATCAAGAAAAAGAAAATATGGTCGATGATATACATGAATCGTTGAATTATTGCTTAAGGTTTCTCGCTCACATGTTTTTCTTAGGATCTTGGTAATTAATCTATTTTTGTTTAACTAAGTATAGTTTATGTTAATTAGTCTTTCTTAATTTGACTTGGTCTAATTGTCTGGTAAATTCGTCCAACTTCATCTAACTTAGTATAATTGTGTGTTAATAGTCTAACTTAATCTAACTTAGTATAATAATGTGTTAATTGGTATAATGTAGTCTAAATTAGTGTAACTTGTTTTATAATCTTGTTTAACTAATTTAGCTTATTTTACTAAGGTAAAATAAGTGTTTAATTTGTTGCATTTTACTAAGGTAAAATAAGTGTTTAATTTGTTGCAACGAAACTTAATTGGTTTATTTAAGTTAATGTCTAAATTTGTCTAACGTGGTATAGTTAGGCGTAACTAAGTAGAAATTTTTCTAACATGGTATAGTTAAGTATAACTAAGTATACTCTCGGTATAATTTGCAAGAACCCGAAGATGAGCTGGAATTAGTGCAGCCTATCATGTGGCATAATGCATCAGACTATGCTAAGACTTTCAAGCTAACCGGAAAATGTTACATTCATAAAACCGTGGAAACGCTTAGAGGTCTCCTATTAGAGAGGGAGTTGGAATGGTTTACAGAGAACCCACAGTTTAAACATTTTTTTCACATGCACACTGAAAAACACCACAAGATGACACCTATGTGGACTCTTGTAGTACGTACAAATCGTTTAGAAAAAAAGAATGAATGCTGGTTCATTGTCAACGGTGTTCCAATCAGATACTCCTTGAAGAAGTTTGACATCATATCCAGGTTGAACTGTCATTCCTTGCCATTGAACTATCAGAACACATTGGGTGGAATGGAATACAAGGAAGCATTTCCGACGTGTGATGAAAATTAGGCGTGCTGATAAAGAAACTTTAGATCGACTGAAAATGGTTATATCGTACTTCATATCTAGCATTTTGATAGAGAAAGAAAAGACAGGGAAATATGCAGATGTAGCGGAGACATTTTTTATCCGGGTTACGGGGGATCTTGAGTTATGTAAAACATTCTCATTGGATAGATAGGCTTTTGAAGAGAACATCAAAGATATCTTGCGTGTTATGCAATGTGGGGAAGGACGTATTGAGAAACAAGCAACTTTTCTGAGCTTTGTGTTGCCATTAAAGGTAACCTTTTCTAAAATTGTGTCTGGTTTAGTTAGAATTGGTGAAGTTAACTGTATTTCTATCATGTACGTGTAGTTGTTTGCATGTGTGAAAATTCCCGCCCTCATGTAAAATATGGAGAGAAAATGTTACAAATTCGGACCCTAGATGTCCAAGAATGTGCAAGTAGAAGCTTAAAAATACATCAATGAACGGATTCCCACATGAGGAGGTTAATGAGGCACTTGGTACAACAAAGGTTAGAAATCTTTATAATGTAAGGTTATTTATGTATTATGTGGGCTTAATGAACATGTATATTTTAATGTAAGGTTATTTATGTATTATGTGGGCTTAATGAACATGTATATTTCTTCATATTCATTGGACATTCATAGCATCTTGGTTACAGATACTCCTGAGAAAGTTTTTTTAATGGAAAATTTTGACGAAAAGGAGGACTTAAGCCATAATAGTGATGTTGTGTCTAGTTCTTAGACCAAGCGTCTTATTAAAGGGCGGAGACTAATATTTTTTGAAGAACTCTATAACAACCAAGCGTCTTATTAAAGGGCGGAGACTAATATTTTTTGAAGAACTCTATAACATGGATATTAGAACCCGAGGGAATGAGCAAAATGAAGGCACTAGTGCAAGTACTAGCCAATCAAACCTCCTTACTGGAAGTGTGTGGATCAGTTCGACTTCAGATCAAATCCAAAAAGCTGAATTAATTGGTTTGATTGAAAATGTAAAGGGGATGAACTCCTTCAGCTATCCCACCTAAATTCTCCAGAATGTACTTCATGTAATCAATATCAAGATTAGCAAATATCAAAACATGCTACCTACAGCAAGTTCTACCAAGTTATACCTCATCTTCATTGATATATCTTTTCTGGGTCTTTACATATTCAGTTACATATTTTAATCACTTATCCAGCTCATCCACCTTTGCATTCGTTTTAAGCACCATTCCAGCGACTTTGTTCAGTATTTTTTCCATCCCCTTTACCTTCTCAATCAAACCAATTAAGACAGTATTTTGGAATTGATCTGAAGTCGAACTGACCCACGCACTTCCAGTGAGGAGGTTTGCTTGGCTAGTACTTGCATTGATGTCTTCATTTTGCTCATTCCTCGGGTTCTAATATCCGTGTTGTAGAGTTCTTCAAAAAGTATTGGTCTCTTCCCTTTAATAAGAAGCTTGGTCCAAGAACTAGACACAACATCACTATTATTGCTCATGTCCTCATTTTCGTCAAAAAATTTCATTACAAAAGCTTTCTCATGAGCATCTGGAACCAAGATGCTATGAATGTCCAATGAATATAAATAAATATACATGTTCATTAAGCCCACATAATACATAAATAACCTTACATTATAAAATAAATATACATGTTCATTAAGCCCACATAATACATAAATAACCTTACATTAGAAAGATTTCTAACATTTGTTGTACCAAGTGCCTCTTTAACTTCCTCAAGTGGAAACCCTTTCATTGATGCCTTTTTAAGTTTCAACTTGCACATTCTCGGACATCTAGGGTCCGAGTTGGTAACATTTTCTCCATATTTTTGCATGTGGACGGGAATTGTCACACATGCAAACAACTACATGTAAAAGATAGAAAAACAGTTAATTTTACCAATTTTAACTAAAACAAAAACAATTTTAGCAAAGGTTACCTCTAACGTCAACACAAAGCACGAAAAAACTGCTTGTTTCCCAATAGGTCCTTCCCAAGATTGCATAATACTCAAGATATCTTTGATGTTCTCTTCAAAAACCAATATTCCCCATGGGAATGTTTTACATAGCTCAAGATATCCCACACCCCGAATAAAAATATTCCCCATGGGAATGTTTTACATAGCTCAAGATATCCCACACCCCGAATAAAGAATTTCTCCAATGCATCTGCATCTGCATCTTTACCTGTCTTTTCTTTCCTTATCAAAATGCTAGATAGGAAGTACAATATAACCATTTTCAGTCTATCTGGAGTTTCTTTCGACATGGATGAGATTTTTTACTCAACATAAACATGCATAATTTTAATCTCACGTCGGAAATGCTTCCCTGAAAATTCCATTCCACCCAATGTGTTCTCATAGTTCAATGGCAAGGGATGACAATTCAACCCGAACATGATGGAAAACTCCTTCAAGGAGTATCTGATTGGAACACCATTGACTATGAACCAGCATTCATTCTTCTTTTCCAGACGCGTCGTACGTACTAGAAGAGTCCTCATAGGTTTTAGCTTGTGGTGTTTTTCAGTGTGCATGTGAAAGATATGTTTGAACTGTGGGTTCTCTGTAAACCATTCCAGCTCCCTTCTGATAGGAGACCTCTAAGTGTTTTCATGGTTTTATGAATGTAACATTTTTCGGTTAGCTTGAAAGTCTTAGCATATTCTATGCATTATGCCCCATGATAGGCTGCACCAATTCCAGCTTATCTTCGGGTTCTTGCAAATTATATCGAGAAGTTTACTTAGTTATACTTAACTATACCAAGTTAGACAAATTTCTACTTAGCTACGCTTAACTATACCATGTTAGACAAATTTGCACATTCACTTAAATAAACCAATTAAGTTTCGTTGCAACAAATTAAACACTTATTTTACCTTAGTAAAATGCAACAAATTAAACACTTATTTTACCTTAGTAAAATAAGCTAAATTAGTTAAACAAGATTATATAATAAGTTATACTAATTTAGACTACCTTATACTAAGTAACACATTATTATACTAAGTTAGATTAAGTTAGACTATTAACACACATTTATACTAGGTTAGACGAAGTTGGACAAATTTACCACACAATTATACCAAGTCAAATTAAGATAGACTAATTAACACACAACTATACTTAGTTAAACAAAATTAGTAATTACCAAGGTCCTAAGACAAAACCTGTGAGCGAGAAATTGAACATGTTACTTCTGAATCTAAAGCTTCTTTTGAATATGGGGATTCAGAAGAATTCAACAATTTTCAGAAGAATTCAACAATTCCTGTATATCATCTGCCATATTTTCTTTTTCTTGATAGCTGAGGTTTTTTGTACGAGCTGACATATATGTTTTGAACAAAGTCAAGTCATCAATAATTTTAGTTAAAACCTGACAGCAAGTTCAAAACAAATCTGTTAATGTTTGTCCACAATCTTATGGATAAATGTAACAATCAATTACAATGCAACCATAGTTCACACCTAAATTACAATCTGATGAACCTCACACAATATTCCAGATATAAACAAAGTTTGAAATTACCAAAAAATCTCATCGAAGCTTTAAAATCACAAACAAAAAAAATAAAAACATTTGAAATCTAGCAAAGAATTAGAAATCTAACACGAAACAAAAGTCAGAAACTTTTGTTTTCGAAATCTAACAAAAATCAGAAATACTTAGGTAATCAGAAAATTAGAAACTTCGAAATTGAAAATCAGAAACTTTGGAATTAGAAATCGAAACTTTGAATTAGTTAAACAAGAATTGAACCTAGTTACACTTAGATGAACAAAATAGAACCTAGTTAAACAAAAATCTGATTTCGAAATACTCAACTTGCAATCGAGAGAAAGGTTTCAGCGGATGGCGAGATAGCTTCGGTCTACGAGATTGTTGTCGGAGATCGATGAAATAGAGAAAAGTTTCGAGAGCTCAAGGTTAATTTTTCTTTGAAAAAATAAATGTAAAAGACAGAGGAGAATCGATAGGTGGAGATAAAAAGATAAAGGGTAAATAACAAAAAGGTAAGGAGAGATCGAGTCTCCTTGCCTAATTCCTTGCGTTCCTTTGAAGTAGCCACAAATGTTGCCATTAACGTTAACCGAGAAGGAAGTCGTAGTTATGCATTGTTCCACGAGCTTGATGAAGTCCACATGAAAGTTTGCAGCCTTAAGAGTGAGTATATAGAATGAAGTCCCATTTTATGGAGTCGAAAGCTTTCTTAAGATCAACCTTGAGAAGGTCCCTACTAGTTTGGTGCTTATGGTTAAATCCATGAACCATCTCCGAGGCTAGGAGAACATTTTCAACTAGAAGATATCCCTTTAAAAAAGCTGCTTGTGAGTTAGATATCATATCTGGGAGAACCTGGCTTAGACGGATTGATATGATCTTGGCAATGACTTTATAAGAAACATTACACAGAGATATAGGCCTAAATTGGCTAATTCGGTCTGCACCAATGACCTTGGGAATTAAAGCAATGACCGTCGTGTTCCAGCCTAAATTGGCTAATTCGGTCTGCACCAATGACCTTGGGAATTAAAGCAATGACCGTCGTGTTCCACTGCTGGAGAATCTGTCTGTTTCCAAAGAATTCCTGAATGGCACCAAATAAAATTGGTGCCAACAATACTCCAAGCACTATAAAAAAACTCAGAAGAATACTCGTCTAGACCCAGAATTTTGTTCTTTGGAAGATCAAAAAGAGTATGCTTGATGTGCTCGGCAGTCACTGACACAGATAAGATGAGGGAAAACATATTAGTGCATTTGAAAGACACAAGCTGTTCAATACTTAAGACTTGAGGAGCTGAAATTGCTGATGTAGCTCCCCCAAAAAGCCTTTTGTAGAAGTCGACACAATGAGTTTGAACATCTGTGGCTGAGTCAATTCTTTCGTTTAAAGAGCTCCATAAGTAATGAATCTGATTTTGCGAGCGACGAGCTTTGATAGATTTGTGGAAAAATGCCGAGTTAGTATCTCCAAGTTCCAGCCATGAAACTCGAGATCTTTGGCACAAGAAACGTTCCTTAGCAAGAGCTAGATCTGACCATTTACGGTAAGCTTCCTTTTCAGCAAGAATCAGATCGTGGGTGCGGTGAGCAAACATGAGAGTTTGAGCAGTTTTAAGAGCTGAAAGGGCAGAGGAAACCCGCTGTTTAATCCCTGAATAATTGTTCTTGTTGAGCTATCTTAAAAACATGTTTTAGCGACTTTATCTTAAAAACATGTTTTAGCGACTTGAGCTTCTTAGGAGCTTCTTAGAGAAAATAAACATGGCAGTACCGTAAGTAGGGTTAGAATTCCATTCCTCCAAAACCTTAGGTAGAAATCTGCGTGATGAATAAGAAAATTTGAGAACATAAACGGCTTTGGGGTGTAAGGATGGATCAGGCCAAAGAGAAGGCAAGAAGGGCTATGGTCCGAGAATTCTAACTCCTCAAAAGTGTTGTAAGAAGATGGAAAAACATTCATTCAGGCCTCGTTAACTAAGACGTGATCAAGTTTCTTGAAGATTGGATTCACCAGTTGATTATTCCACCGAGTATATTGATTTCCTCTATTGGACAGGTCAAAGAGCTCACTGTCTACCAAGCACTGTCTAAACTCTTCCATCCCACCAGTGATTCGAGTATTATTTTGAGAGTCATCCTCAGGGTCAAGAGATTGATTAAAATCGCCCAATAATGTCCACGAGTGATTCAAGACTCTAGAGTCAGCAGCAAGAGTAATAATTTCGGACCACAAGTCAAATCTATCAGCTCTTTTGTTTTTCCCATAGACAAAAGAGACCACAATCTCGCTCTTTTGTTTTTCCCATAGACAAAAGAGACCACAATCTCAATATGATATGAAGAAGGTTTCACCAAACAACTTATCATTTGAGCCGACTTAGAAAGAACAACCAAGGAGATATTTTGCTTCCTAAAAAACCCAAATACGACCTAACTCTGTGAATTCGTAGTTGCTAACAAAATTCCAGTTTGGAAAAGAAGATTGAAAATTTTTTATTGCTTTATGAACCTTAACCCGAGTCTCTACTAGACTACCGAAATGGGGATTATTTAGTCTACTATCAGCTCTTTTGTTTTTCCCATAGACAAAAGAGACCACAATCTCAATATGATCTGAAGAAGGTTTCACCAAACAACTTATCATTTGAGCCGACATAGAAAGAACAGCCAAGGAGATATTTTGCTTCCTAAAAAATCCAAATACGACCTAACTCTGCGAATTCGTAGTTGCTAACAAAATTCCAGTTTAGAAAAGAAGATTGAGAAAGTTTTATTGCTTTATGAACCTTAACCCGAGTCTCTACTAGACTACCGAAATGGGGATTATTTAGTCTA